>CM021104.1:289201559-289258245 GCA_007115665.2 Sequoiadendron giganteum
CTATTTACACAAAAACCTGAGCACTCCAAGGCTACAAACAAGCTCACAATCTTTCCACTTCTCACACTCAAAGGTTTGACTTAGCTAGTAGGGTTCAAGGTGGCAGATTAAAAATGGTGACTACATGCATATGCTCAGACAATCGCTTGTATCCTTATGACAAAAAAGTGATTAACTCATAAATGCAAGGTTAATGTTTCTACAGGTCAACCTTTCCCAGCCAACTTCATACTTGACTATTTCTCACATTCTACTTGCCTCATATGTTGGAAAGGAAATGTAAAATAAACTTCTAAAAGATTTGCACAATTCATACTTTGGTGCCACACATTTCATCATGCGCCCTATTTATTTGGTTGTTGTTTGGAAGATACTAATTCAAAGCTCTTTATACATTGATATTCACTCTTCCTTCACATTATTTGACTAATTCTTTCCATGTTATTTTCATACTATGGTTTTCTTTATTTCCCATGCACCATATTTTAGCATTGCCCATGGTTTACATTACTCAACATTTAAATACTTCATGCAATGGTTATTGTTTATGTGTTGCGTTCAAATGATGTGCAATTCCCTTTATTTTTGTGCTTTACACTATATGTATGTGTTGTGCTTTATACATAGTCCATATTTCTTTATATGTTATGCGCTTAATAAACATTTCAGGGCTATTTGAAATCATTAACATATATTTAATATATATATATATATATATCAACTTATAAGTTTGCATTATTCGATATTTGAATATACGTACACATATTCACATATTCCACATAATAACACACACACACACACACACACACACATATATATATATATATATACGTATGTGTATATATATATATACGTATGTATATATATATATACGTATGTATATATATCAATATACTCATATGTATATATATCAATATACTCGTATGGACGTTTATTTATCGTCATTACATATTTCTATATTTCTATATATGTATATATATTCATATACTATAGATATCATGTTTTGATATTAAACACGTATATTCACAATTCTCATCAATCGAATGTATATACACAAAGTGTGTATATATATATGTCTCATTTGTCTGATCGATATTCCCAAGCATATGAGTAATCTATCCATGAGCATGCATAGATATGTCTATGAATACTCATGCAAGTGTTTACTCATGTGTATTAGTTTATCATAGACACGTACATATATACATATATACATTTTATGTATATATCACATTGATTAAATATAAACACATAAGTAAAAACTCACACAAGACAAGAGACTCAATCACATAATAAAAAACATTCATAGATAAGATCAAAACGTCTTTTAAACCATACTCAAACAAGGCTAAGGATAACTTACCATTTCCCAAACTATTGACTCGATATCACTAAGCTAGAGGTGAGTATGTGAAAGCTCAGTTAGGCTCATTAAGGGTTACCAAACCAAGTTCTTCTCTTGAGTGATACTTCCCCTCTCTTCCAGAGGATTGAATTTGTCCCTGCATCCAACTTAGTACATTGCAATAGTATTTAGATGAATCAATTACAACCATTTGCATCATATGTTTCATAGACAAAATCATTATATAACATCAAATTGAATCAAACATTCTTTTATTATATTTCCAAGATACATAAAGCATAAACACATACATTTAAAGCATTTTCACATAACTACGTAAAAGTAAATAAGTAATAACACAATGGGGTGTAACATATCTCCCTTGTGAATCATCATCCCCGATGATCTTAAGTATCAGACATAGACATAATCAATAAAACATAAATAGAACAACATTGTTTTTCAAGAACTCTCAAAAGCATGCAAGACATGAAGAAACTTTTGTTTGATCTTTGCATAGTGATGTCATTGGACCTTGCATTGCAGAACCTCTATGTTATGAAATTGAAGCTTACATGTTTCGAGCACTTTGAGAGGCTCGATTCTGACCATGCCAGGGTCCTGTACCTATAAATAATTATAATCAATGACATTGTTATCACCTGGTATATACTTCTTAAGGTAAGAGACATGAAAGACATTGTGCATCCAAGCAAGAGATGGTGGCAAGGAAATTTGGTACACAACAGGGTTGATTACTTCAAGAACCTCAAAAGGACCTACGTAGCATGGAGCTAGTTTGGATGAATTTCCAAACTGGATAAAGCTCTTATGAGGCTTGACCCTTAACAAAATATTTTCTCCTATCGAGAAATGTTTGGGTTCCCGCTTGGAATCTACATAACTTTATGCCTATCATTAGCTTCTACTAATCTTTGCTTAATAATTCCACTAGGTTTAAAGTGAATTCCTTCATACCTTGTGTCTTGCGGATTATCTGAGAGTGATTTCTTGACTTGCTCATAGTATTCATCACCCTTGGATTTCTACAACACTTAGCCCTTGAAGTTGGTTTTAATTAACACTATTGAAGCAATATGCCTCCTACAACTTAGGGAATTGACAAACCTATTCTCTTTTCCCTTGATGTAGTTAATGTTGAATTCATAACCAGTTATCAGCTCCAACCATATCATTTTTCATGCATTTAGGTTGGGTTGGGTGAACAAGTACTTTAGACCATGATGATTAGTCTTTAGTTTAAAAGGTTTACCCATTATATAGTGTCTCCACATCTGCAAAGTGTGGACTATTGTTGCTAACTCCAAATCATGTGACACATGAATTTTCTCATAGTGCTTTAGCTTCCTTGATTCATGAGCTATGACTCGCCCGCCCTAAATTAAGACTCCACCTAATCCTTCACCCGATGCATCCATGATGACAGTGAAGTCGCCTTTTGGATTAGGTACCTTCAAGATCGGTTGTGTAGTCAACTTTTCCTTGAGTAGGTCAAATGCTACTTGACATTTCTCAGACCACTCAAAAAAATTTCCGTTTCCTCTGCAATGAAGTAATAGGAGAAGCTATCTTGGAAAATTTTGCAACAAAATTCTGATAGTAACCTACCAAACCCATAAAACTTCTAACCTTAGGCACATTCTTTGGCACCAACCGCTCAAGTACCATTTTTATTTTAGTTGGATCCTCTTCAATTCCATCGGTTGTAATTATGTGACTCAGATACTAAAATTTCTTCTAAAATAAGGTGTATTTAGAGAGTTTCCCATATAGCTTATGCTCTCTTAACCATTGAAGAACAATCTCTAAATGTCTACAATGTTCTCCTTCATTCTTGGAATAGATTAAGATATCATCTAGGAAAACCAATACAAACCTATCTAAGTAGTCCCTAAATACATTGTTCATTAGCTTCATGAATTTTGTAGGTGAATTTGTAAGTCCAAATGGTAGGATGGTGAACTCGTAATGACTGTATCTAGTCCTGAAAGTAGTTTTAAATCTGTCTGCATTCTTGATCCTCAATTGATGGTAACCTAATCGTAGATCGTAGATCAATCTTTGAAAACACTTATGCTCCTTGCATCTGGTCAAAAAGATCATCAATGTGTGGCAAAGGGTGCTTATTCCTTGTCATATCTTTGTTAAGCATTTGATAATCAATGCAAAAGCATAGTGTACCATCTTTCTTATTTATGAAGATCATTGGCACTCCCCAAGGTGAAACGTTGGGTTGTATTAATCCTTTGGACAACAACTCTTCCAACTGTTCTTTAAGCTCCATTAGTTCTATTGTGGTCATCCTATAAGGTGCTTTGGATATAGGTTTCATCCTTGGTACTAGGTCGATAGTAAAATCGAACACTCTTTTGGGAGGCATTCCAAGTAGTTCTTCTGGAAAGACATTCACAATTTTTTGAAGGATAGGATATTTTTCCATATCCATCTCTCTAGATTCCACCACTTCTGCTTCTTCGACATCTAGGGAGTCTCATGGTCCATAATAAATAACATCATCTTGAGAATTGAATTCCTTGCATTCCTCAAGTTTTTCCATTTTAATTGCGAAGAGTTGACATCCTTTCTTCTTTTCCCTTTCTTCTTTTCCCTATACATCTACATAGCTGATATCTAACACAAATTCATTTCCCTAGGTTTTCCTTGCACAAACACTTAATTACCCAGGTTATCTAATCATTCTATGGTTTTAGCATGGAAATCCATTTTAGCCCTATGCTTCCATAGCCAATTCATCCCTAAGATGACATCATAAGATCCTAAGGGGGATATATACAAATTTACCTCCGTAGAGAAACTTGGAAGTTATACACTTGCTTCAAAATGACATTGTCTCACCTTAGCTCTTTTCTGGTTTGCATACTCAACAACCCATGACTTTTCCATAAAACTAACCCTTCTAAAAATTTGACTAGCTACTTTAGGTGATTTTTTTTTTTTGTGGCTCCAGTATTAATAAGAATGGAAATAGGTATACCAAACAATGTACCTAGAGTTTCTATCTGAGTGATATGATACTCGAGTTGTTGATTATCCAAAGTTGCATGGATCTTTTGTTGGAATGCAGCGCATTGGGGAGGAAGAGGATTTCCTTGAGGTTGTGATCCTGATGATTTGTTGGGAAAATTGATGGAAAAATGATCCCCACCACATGTGAAGCATCCTTTCACTGGTCCCTTCCTTCTTGAAGGCCTTTCAGTATTACTAGCATTCCCTCCAACATTGTTATTGTTGAAATTATTTCCTCTACAATCCCTTCTTGGTTCATTCCAATTGTTACGGGGTCCTCTGTCCCCTTGCCTTTGAGAATCCAGTCGTCCACTAGAGTTTTTTAGAGTTTGATTAACTGGAGACCCACCAAAATTCTTTGGATTTCTCTCTCAATAGATCGAGATAGATTTAAGCTTTTTCTCTTGCTTAAATGCCTTCTCATAAACTAATTCCATGGTTATCAAAGCGTGAACATCAACCTCACCACCTATTTGGTTATTCAGTCCCATGATGAACTCCTTGATTCGAAATCACTCATCTTTTTATACATAGGTACATACCTCAGAAGACAAGTGTATTTCTCCTAGTACTCATTCACCGACAAATCTCCTTGCTTTAGATTCTAGAAATTAGTAAGCTTTTGGTCATAGAAAATTTGGGGCAACCACCTTTTCCATAAAATATCAACAAACTCACTCCAGATCAGCCTTAAGGAACTAAGTCCAAGTTCCATCTTCTTGTCCATCCTCCAATTAGAAGCTTCTCCTATCAACTAGAAGGCTCCCTAGAAGGCTCCCGAAATAGACTTTGTGACCTTAGAATAGTTAATGATCTCAAATTAATTTTCCATTTGTATCAACCAAGCCTCAACCTCATCTCTACTAGTACTTCCTTCAAATTTAGGAAGGGTAATTTTTCTCATATCTCTAGATAATTCAATTGCCACACCTCTCCTCTTACTAATTTCTGACTTGGATCGAGATTGTGTTTTATTAGTCTCATGTTCACTAGTATGGGTGTTATCACAATAATTCTCTCCTTCTTCATTATTAGGAACTTCCTCATCAACATTGGGTACTTTTTGATCCTCTCTTTCTTCCCCTTATTTCCTATTCAAGGTCTCCTATTTGTTCCTCGGTTTCATCCATCATTTCCAGAATGTGATCCAACTTGGCTTCACCATTCTCAGCCCCTTGACCTACTTCCTAATTTTCTCCAAGGTTAAATTGTGTGTTCTAACCATTTTCCAAAGTCAAAATACACTTGGAGGGTTTCATGGAATTAGATCTAAGAAATTTTACTTATTTTTTTGAAAACATAATTAAAGAGCATAATTTCACACATAAGAAATTCATTGAAAAACTTATACACAAGTTTTGATAAGAATTTGATTTTTATTTATTCAAAATGATTTCAATATCCTTGATTTTACATTGAATGACTATTTAGATAGTCAAGAGGAGAGTATCCATTGGATTCACTCTCAGATACATAACTGTATGGGGTGTACCCCTTAGATTTTTGCTCAATTTTATCATCAAAAGGATAATATCCCTTTGATTTATACTCAGATACATAGTTTCAAGGTACATAACCCTCTGACTCACCACTTGTGGCTATTACAATAAATTTCATGAAGGGAAAAACTCGAGGATCCCTAAATATCATTCTTGGACCGAAATTACATTTTGTGGGCATATCCTTAAAAAGTGATAATGAGTTTGAATTTTTCAAAGAGATAGGAGGTAAATAGTTGAAGTTGGCATCATCTCTCATCCTTCTCTTCTCTTAACTAATTTTTGAAAGGGCGTGATTGAATGTATTAGTATCACTTATCCAAATCGTGTTGTCATAATTAGTTCCCTCTATGGTACAAAGAAGGGCTTCTCTTTCCTTCTTGGCCCATAGCTATCACTTATTTTTATCACTGACTTTCTTGCAGTCATCCTAAGACACATCATCCTTGCACAATAATTCCAAACATTAGACTTGTTTAATATTGGAGGGAAAACATAGTGAGCACATAGCTTCTAGAGTTAAACCTGGTAGCTCTGATACCACGTGTAACATGCCCATTGTTCTACTTAAAAACATTCCCATGATTTTAACCACAAGTGAATAAATCATGATGTCAACACATATCAATGAAAATTTTCTTTTGTAAAACAAAGATAACATGCACATTTGAAATAAACACTCTTCCAAACTTCCATTGCATTACATTTGTAAAATCGTAATCTTTTTAAAGTATTGATTTCATATTGAATAATCTCAATTTTAACTTTCATGTTTACAATATTCCATATAAATGGATACAAGAATGCATAAATATCTCTTTTGAGCTTCTGGCATTAGAAATACATATGGTTCAGGTAATCCCCCTTCAAATCTTGGCTACCAACTAATGAGGAGAAGCATCACTCAAGTGATTTTCTGGCAACCACAAACTTACTGTGGTCCCCCGCACATCTACCTAATAGTAAGATGGCCCTACCATTCGATGAAGAGATTGGTTTGGTAATCCCATAATACTAGCCTTTCATGAGCTTGGTGTTGTGTCCTACAAACTATAACTTTCCCATATAGTGGCTAAAACCTGAATGTATTACAATTCCAGACTAGCATGCGTAACTAGATCATAGTGAATTGGTAGTCTAAACAATGGCAACTTACACTACTTTGGCCAAAGAATTCAAGACTCAATTACTTAGAGTGAGATTCATCATATTCACACACCTTCCTATATCGATTTGTAATGACCACACACATTCTATGAATAGGCTATCCCCTTCACTAGATTATCCTAACCTTGGAAAAAACCTGTATTATCTTACTAAGAAATTTCAAATATAGTAATTCAAAATAATTTATAAATCAGAATTTCACAAACTCTTTCATAAATCAAACTATAACTATATAATCTTTTACTTAACATAGTTTATATTAAACACTCAAACACTCATTCCTACATATATAATATGCTAATGTAACCCAATTATGGGATTTACAAACGTCCAATATTTTCAAGCATCTTTCGTACTTAAGAAGAATATAAGCACATTCATATAAAAGCATCTAAATTTCCTCTTTCCATTCAGTTCAAACAAATCATATAAATTCATGCAATCTTTTCAACTTAAAGTATAAAATAGGGAAGAAAACTAGCATGCCTGTAATCAGATAGCTCCAACTAGTAAATTTGGTTTCCTAGCACATCCTTCACCAAAATAGTTTGCAATTCCTTCTAAACTCAACTTCTCACTAACTTCTATCTTCCCTTGAAAAATTATCACAATGCAACTCACTCTATCCTCACTAAAATCACTCTCAAAGTCCTCACAAACTCACAACTAAAAAATATAGTAGAGTAACTCTTAGAAAAATAAAAAATTAACAATGTAATTATGTGTGTCATAAGATGAAGAATTCTCTCCTATTTATACAAAAACCTGAGCACTCCAAGGCTACAAAAAAGTTCTTAGTCTTTCCACTTCTCACACTCAAAGGTTCAAGTTAGCTAGCAGGGTTCAAGGTGGAAAATTAAAAATGGTGACTAAATGCATATGCTCATCCAGTCGCTTGTATCCTTATGACAACAAAGTGATTAACTCAGAAATGCTAGGTTAATGTTTCTACAAGTCGACCTTTCCCAACCAGATTCATACTTGAATATTTCTCACATTCCACTTGCCTTATATGCTAGAAAAGAAATTTAAAATAGACTTCTAAAAGATGTGCACAATTCATACTTTTGTACCACACATTTCATCATTGCCCTATTTATTTGGTTTTTGTTTGGAGAAGACCGGGTCAAAGCTCTTTATACATTGATATTCACTCTTACTTCACATTATTTGACTAAGTCTTTCCATGCTATTTTCATACTATGGTTTGTTTTATTTCCCATGCATCATATTCTAGCACTGGCCATAGTTTACATTACTCATCATTTAAATACTTCATGCAATATTTATTGTTTATGTGTTTCCTTCAAATGATGCACAATTCCCTTTATTTTTTGTGATTTACACTATATGTATATGTTGTGCTTTATACATAGTACATGTTGTGCACTTAATAAACATTTCAATTCTATTTGAAATCATTAACATATATTTAATATATATATACATAACATAATATGTATATATATCAACTTATAAGTTTACATTATTTAAATACACATACACATTCACATATTCCACATAATAACACATGCATATATACATATGTATATATATCAATATACTCGTATGGACATTTCCTTATCACCATTACATACTTGTATATAAATATATATATATATATATATATATATATTTATATATTCATATAATATATATCATGCTTTGATATTTAAACTCATATATTCACAATTCCCATCGATCAACATATATACATGAAGTGTATATATATATGTTCCATTTGTTCGATCGATATTCCCATGAATATGGGTAATCTATCCATGAACATGTGTAGATACGTTTGTGTATGTATACTCATACACATGTTTAATCATGTGTATGATTTCATCGTAGAAACATACATATATACATATATATACATTTTATGTATATATCTCATTGATTAAATATACACATAAGAAAAAAACTCACACAAGATAAGGGACTCAATCGCATAATCAAAAACATTCATAGATAAGATCAAAATTTCTTCTAAACCATACTCAAACAAGGCTAAGGATAACTTACCATTTCCCAAACTATTGGCTTGACATCACTAAAATAGAGGTGAGTGTGTGAAAGCTCAATTAGGCTCATTAAGGGTTACTAGACCAAGTTCTCCTAAGTGATACTTCCCCTCTCCTAGATGATTGAATCTACTCCTACATCCAACTTAGTACATTGCAATAGTAGTTAGTTGAATCAATTACAACCATTTGCATCATATAATTCATAGACATAATCATTATATAACATCAAATTGAATCAAACATTCATTTATTAGATTTCCAAGATACATGAAGCATAAACACATACATTTAAAGCATTTTCACATAACTAATTAAAAGTAAATAATTAATAACACAACGGGGTGTAACACAATTGAGGAGAATTTAGAGACATCACACGTCATATTTCTTCCCTCATCTTACTTTTAGGGATGGGAAGACATCCTACATGTAGTCTTGGTTTTATTTCTTCTTAAGAGGAGGAATGTTGTTCAACATGATTGGATCATCTTCAACATTCATTATCGGGCATCTACCATCATTGCAAGAGACTATACTTTGAGGGGGCCTACATAGTCTCTCATCTTCTTCTCTCTTATGGGGAAATATTTTTCCTCACTTGGGGTTTTGTTCTTTTCATTCTTCATTGAGAACATTTTGTTTCTTCTCTCTTTTGGGGAGGATTTTTGTTCCATTGGGTTTTCTCTTTTTCTCTAATTGTGAGAGATTGTGTTTTCCCATAGGTACCTAACATGGCCTAATAGTCGGGACCCATCATCATCTTTGCACCATTTACATTTGTCTATTTGTCTCTAATTTTCACTTAATTGGGAGTGTTGGTGTAAAAGAGGTGTTTTACTTATCTAGTTCATCACCTAGGTCCTAATCATACTTGTTACTTAAGTTTACTTGAGGTACACATAATACTTATCACTTTGGCTCAAGTCATAATATTAATACACATGTCATAATCTTATGAAATCTTGTGCTCACCTTCGCCTATATAACTAAGGAGTTCACTTTGTAATTAATTTAATTATAATTAATCTATCATTTTTATCTTTTGATAGATATCATTATTCTTTCATAGTTAATCTTGTATGTTAGGGAAAATCAGATATAAAACATTGATAACAAGATATCAAAACCCTAACTAGCACAATAGAGTACAAGCAAGCATGAAATGAAAACAATAAAATAAAGCAAACCAATCTTCAAACTTGAATTGATTTAAGTGTCTACATTTTGCCCCTCTTTGAGATGATGTTTGAGATGGTGAGATTTATGTCGAGTAACATCATTTCGAAGAAGTTAAGGTATGGATAGAGGAAAAAAAAGTGATGCCCCAACCACTTAAGGAAGTAAGGAATAAGATGAATGAAGAAAAGGGATGATAGAAGAATATGATGATGCAAAAGATATGAAGAAATGGAATGCTGATATAGGATATGATAATGATGATGATGCCCCCTCGAGAGGATAGGTGGGTTGGACAAACACAAATATTCTCTTGAAATGAATGAGACGATAAAGGAGGGATAAGTTGAATGATATAAGATAAGAAGTAGACGAAAAAGAAAAATGACACGCTATGCTGCAATAAAGTGAGCAATCATATGTTTGATATAGCACTAGACGTTATGCACCAAGGTATAAAGGACCAAGGTGACGTTGTGTCTCATGCCCCAACATAATACAACCTTGTCTAGATACAAGATATGAATATTAGTTGGGAGTGATTCAGATTTGTTGCAACTGCAAATTAAAATGATAACACACACAAGCAAGCAAGTAAGCATGCACAAATGATACAAAAACAAACAAGGTATTGCCCCTGTCAAGCTGTAAACCGATGATTAAGTGATTGACTGATGATGATGATGATAGTGTTGTCATTGTGGGGAATGATATATCCCTAGATCAACACAAGGATGATTGATTGATGATGATAGTGTTGTCATCACGGGGAATGATATATCCCTAGATCAACACAAGGATGATTGATTGATGATTGTTTACAACAAGATTAGGATCAAGACCAAAATGTGATTGGATAATTTGACTTGATTGATTAGCTTGGTTGGTATGGATTAAGGATTGACTTGCATTTGGATTATTGCTTGGAAGGATTGAAGATGCTTGATTTGAAAATTTGGATGATGATTGATGAATTAAATTGAGGAATGATTTACTTGGAATGATTTGGATTGATTGGATTGATGGAGAAATGATTTGATTTGATGATAATAATTGGATTGATTAGAAGAAGTGATGTGATTGATTAGAATAATGGATTTGATTAGAAGAAGTGATGTGATTAGATAGTTTGATGAAGAAATTGAATTGAAATTTTGATTTGAAGAAGTTGAATTGATGCGTTGAATTGATTAGAAGAAGTGATTTGGTTTGATTTTATTGCTTGGATTTTTGATTTGATTTTTTTGGAAATGTTTTGATTTTTTGGATTTTTGAAATGTTTTGATTTTTTTTTTTTAGGATTTTTTCAAATTTTTTGATTTTTTTGGATTTTCGAAATGTTTTGAGATGTCAATGGATGACAATTTGGGTAGCCTTTGTGCTAGATACCAATGACAAGGGAAAACCAAGTCTAGGTGCAAGGAGATAGATGTGATTGATGGATGAAAGGGTGGGTGATAGGATAAGGGACAAAAGGCTCATGATATATGGATGGATAAAAAATAGGTCATAGTGAATGAAATGGATGTATGCATCATAAGAGGGCAAGGATGTGATCTCCAAAGACTATGTCGCATAGGAATAACATGCCCCATTCTAGGTACAATACTTAGGATTCTTCATGACAAAGCTTATGACACTAGGATAATGATAGGCTTGTTTGGAAGGATGAGGTATATCAAAATATATCCAAAGCATGTTTCAACATTTTGCCCCATATTTTTATCAAGATCAAAAAGAGGAAGAGAGGATGAATGACTCAATATGATAAGTATATGGGTATGATGGATAAAGATGGTAGGTAGGATGGAATGATATGATAAGAAATGACATGATAGGATAGATAGTGTAGATGAGACAAAGTGCCCCCAAGTGTAAGTGACATAGAAGATCAACCTACACATGATGCCTGTTTTCAGGTTTTCATCATGGTACTTATCCAGGGCGCCTGTTTACCAGGTTTTCACCATTGGACGAAGGGATTTCTCTTTTCTTTTTCTTTTTTTGATTTTTTTATTTTTATGATTTTTGGATACGAGAAGGGGAATATGGATAGGAGGGACTCAAGTTTCTAGTTCCATGAAAGATGATAGTCCCACTAGAGATGGATGTCATCGCATGGACCATGTCAAATGTCATTATGCTCATAGATGTTGGTAAGGGATGACATGAAAGGGAGATGGAGTAGGTAGATGATGGATTATGATGTTGATTATGGAGGGATTGGTGGATTATGATAGGGATTATGTAGGGGAGATGAATGAGAGGCTTAGCCAAAAGCATGTACCATAGGATTGTGATGGGGGAGATATGTATAATAATGAGTGAAAGATGAGGAGATGGAGGTATGTGGAATTGTTGTGAAATGGAAGGGAACCATGACCAATGGTTGCACACACTATGATAAGCATTGAAGCTTTTGATGTGGAGCAGATGTAGGAAGCAATGGAGATGTTTTCTTAGGAGATGGGTGATGAAGTGCTTTAGGTACCCACATAGACTTAGTATTTTTATGAGTTTTATTTTGCTTGTAGGATGAAATATGAGAATTTTGAGTAGAGTGGGAATGTGAGGTGGAAGTGGATGGTTGGGATTTTTGAGATGTAGATGCCTCATTTGAATTTTTTTCTTTTTTCTTAGGTACCCAAACCATTTTATTTTTACATTTTTCTTTTGAAAGTATGAGCTTATATTGCTTTTTGGATGAATTTTTCTTTGGTTCTTTGCTTTTGTGTTCTAGGGCATGGGGACTCTTCATATTTTTTGATTTATAGATAGAGGCATTAATTTTTTTGCTTTTGAATCCCATGGGTATGGTGGAATGAGTGGAAGCTTCATGTTTAGACAATGTGTGCATTGATTGGTCATGATTAGAATTTTTAGAGGATTTATGGATAGGTGGATAAGGGGATTGGATAATGGGGATATTAGGTGTTGGGAGTAGTGGAGGTAGATTAGATGGATGGATATTAGGAGTTGGAAGCAATGGTGGAAAATTTGATGGTGGAAGGTGTATGGTCACATGCTTTTGACATTTGTAGGATGATGGATGAGGGATGGCAACATATGTTTTAGGAATATGATAGGATTTATGGTGGAAAGAGGACTTAGGATGGGTGGAGGAAGTACCAACATCTTTAGATTGGTGTCCTTGGGGTGTATAACCAAGGCCATAAGAGCGTGGAGGGACCTTGACATGGATTGGCTCCAAAATACCTTGTTCATGAAGGCTTAAACCTTTACCTTGGTAGTTCATGTTTTGAAGCATGCGATGGACAATGGGACTAGGTGTGTTTTGGACACTAGACTTGAGTTCATTATTAGATTAAGAAGGTGAAGTAGATAAAGTTTGTTGTTCTAAGGAGGAACATTCATGAATAAAGATGGATAAACCAATAGGACATGTTGGTGGATTTGAAATGGGGTTCATAGTGGATGTGGAAGGATCATTAGGATCTTGATTATGTTCATTTAGATCCACACTATTGGTTTGATCTTCTACATTTACTTGGGAGGCATGTGTCTCATCATGACAAGTGGATAATGTGGGATCATGGATATGACTAGGTAGGGGGTCTATAGGAGAAATGGAGGTTTCTCACTCATGGATAGGAGAAGTGATAGGCTCTTGACCATGGAATGCATAGAGCTGGCTAAGGGGATCATCATAGTCTTCTTGATCATAGGTAGGATCTAGATCATAGAGGGAAGCTTCATCATGAGTAGGACCAAGTATGTTATGAGTGGGATCATTAGAAAGGCATAGATCTTGATTAGAATGAGAGGTTAATGTTTCCTCATGCTTAGGATAATGCTCTTGACATAGCTCTTGGATTTGAGTGGAAATGGAAGTGGAAGGCTCTAGAAGAGGCTTGGTATGATTTTTATGATCAATAGTTTGTGGACCACATGATGGAGTTGGAAGAATAGGCATGACATTCAAAGGTTCATTGGTAAGCTCATTAATGGGTGCTTGACATGGGGATGGTCTATTTCGTGCTAGTAGTCTTTGGAGAAAACCATTAAAGGATTCTTTGGTTGATGGATTAGAGCTTGAGAAGTTGGATGGTGGTGTTGGTGTAGGACTAGTGTGATTTGAGATAGGCATTTTATTAGATGGAGATGGAGGACTAGTAAATGAAATGGTGTATGATTCTAAACTTAGGGTGGTATTTCCCTTGTCAATAGTATCATTAAGGTGACCTAAGATTTCAACAAAGTTTTCATCATCACTAAGATCTACAAAGTTTTCATCATCATTAGGAGCAAATTTTGACCCACCTTGGAGGATATATGGTTTTGGATTATCTTCATGATTAGGTGAAGGGGCTCCTCGAAGTATGACCTTGGGCTTGTGACTAAGATCATTAAGGATTAGGACCATTTTAGCAAGTGTTTCCTTAGGATTAGGGTGATGATGATGATGTGGGATGATTAGAATGATATGTTTATGTGTTGGTGTTCATAGCTTGATATGTCAATTTGAAAACAAATGATTACACATGTACACACATGAATCACACACGCAAGACACATAAGCAAGTATGAATTTGAAATTATGAATGTGATGATTAAGCACACACTTGAAGAAGACACATCAACAAGTCCTAGAACAAGTCAAGTAGGTATGGCCAATCAAGTCTTAAGGTAGGATGCACGAGGTTGCCTAGGGATAATTTGAAAGAAAAATCCTGCCACACAGCTAGGAGAAAGGAGTAACCCACCCTTCACCTTCACTTCCCAAAGGTATAAAGCTCTTTGGGGCTTAGCCAAGAGTGACAAGATTTTAACTCTCAAAGAAATGTGTCTTTCGATTCACACCTTGATTGAGGTCGTCCATAGGGGTGATGAAATCCCCTATCAGGCCTCCTATGAAGGGTATGACAAAAGCGAACCAAGTGAAGTGTTTTTGATCACACACACTTGATTCACACTCGCAATTGTTAATTTCTCTTTAAAAAATAGAAATGTGTGTAAAACAATTCAAACACTTGTTATTTTTAATCCAAAGTCAAAATTTGTGATGGAAGACAATGGTTTTTTTTATTTTTTTAAGCCCAATTTTAAAGTGTGATTGCAAACAAGATGTTTGTTTTAAAGCCCCAAATTGAAGTGTTTTGCAAACAAGATTGATTGATCAAATGAGAGATAAAGATAATAGAATGAGTGTACCCGAAAGTTTTCACTTTCCAATCTGATGTCTATGACTGATATTGCTGCTACTAAAGCTCCTTATGATCACCTACAAAATAAAAAAGATGATATTATAATGCAGCCATAAAAAAAAGCAAGCTCATCAGATAATTTCAATTTCAGATACATGTTTTTAACATAACCGAATTATATTCAATTATTTGAAGATTTTATTGATCTAAAAATTAAAAACTAGAAGAAGGAACCCTTGCTAATATTCTGAGAGCTTTCCAGAAATGTAAAGAAGTTAGAAAAATTCCCTCATTTGCACTCAAAAACACAGATTTGTGAAAAACATACAAATATAAAGATCGGCGTATTTAGAACTTCATTTAAGATCAAAATAAAATCTATTAAAAATAAACCCCTATTAAAATTGTAAGAGAATTCTAGAAATGTAAACGTTTTTGAAAAATTCATTCATTTGTGTCCAAAAAGACTATTTTATGAAAAAATATAAAATCATGATAACTCCTGCAAAATTCATGGTAAACCCTCAATTTGTTTACTGTAGCCTCTTGAGATGATTTAAAAGCTTCCGTGAAAATATTGTATAAAAATGTATAGCTGTTTAAAAGATATGATGAAATTTGTAAGACTTGAGGTTTTGTCTAAAAACTGGCAGATCAGCAATAAAAAATTAATAAAACCTGCAAAAAAGAAAGTTAGATCCAAAGATTCACGTCGGGTTCACCAAATGTATGTTAGGGAAAATCAAATATAAAACATTGATAACAAGATATCAAAACCCTAACCAGCATAATAGAGTACAAGCAAGCATGAAATGAAAACAATAAAATAAAGCAAACCGATCTTCAAACTTGAATTGATTTATCTCCATTGCTCTTCTCCACTTGCATGAGAATGCGAGATTTTGAAGGATTGAAGTATTTGATATGTTGATTGCTCATTTTTGCAACTGTAGAATTGGAAAATGTACAAGTTCGTTTTGGCACACCTGATCCCAATTACTAACAATGTTTCCTCTGAAATCACACTCTCAACATTTCATCGTAATTCTATCCCTTAATCTAATGAATCATCATTTATTTGATTAAGTCTATCACCTCTTTTGATTAATTTAATCAATTTAATTTAATTAACCTTACATTTCTGTTTAATTAAATAAATTATTTTATTTGATTAAATTATCTAAAGTCCTCTTATTAAATTAAATAAATTAAACCTTATTTGATTTAATCTAATACTTCCCTCCTCAGTTAAATAAATCAAATCATTTAATTAATTAATCATTTCCTCTCAATTTGATTTAAATCAATTCATAAATTTATGTCCAAATTGTCAAATCTCTTAATTCCTCATTAAATTAATCAAATCTTTGATTAAGTTAATCCCCATCACTAAAATCCTCTAGAGAATGCAAGTTGCACAATAAATCAAATACTTTGATTTATTAATTCTTCTATTTTCCCTCACAAAGCATCAAAAGGGAATATTCCCTCAATTTGAATTCAAATTCAAATAGGCTTGGTCCTTCCAACAAGGCATTCAATGCCTCTTACATGTCCTTGTGCATTGAGCCAAGTGACATTAACTTCATTTCTATTTCCCTCTCACATGTCACATTCAAAATTCAAATTTGAATCCAATGGCATTTATCATGCACATTGACCAAAATGTGCTCATTCCTCAACCATTCACATCTTGACAAGTGGCACTTGGCCATTGTATGTTGAATGATCCCACATTCATCCAAATCCCTCATTCTTCCAATTTGAGAATCTATAAATAAGAGACTCTTCCTCTCATTCAATCATCTACATCTTGAGTAAACTTACTCTACTCAACTTCATCCTCAAAGCAAGATCTTAGCTAGGTTATTGCAGGTTTTCTCAAGAACTCGCATTGTTCTTCATCATCAAGTGGATCAATCATCAACAATCACACAAAGGAGTTGGGAAAGGGCCAATTGCAACACTTCATTGGCACCAACTCCCCCATGGGATCAAGAGTTTGCTTAGTTTAGATAGATTTAATTTGGTTTAATACATTGTTCTTCGTTTTTCATTTCTATCTTAAATTTGTAAATGGATTTCATGGGGAATCTTGATTCTCACTTGCATTTGATCTAACATTATGCTTGTTTGCTATGTTTGTGCATTTGCAGGATTAGGGTTCACAGCAACATAACCATATGATGAAGATAATAGAAGAAAATAGATAGATAGATAGATAAATAGATAGATAGATAAATAGAAATTTTGGCAGAGTGAGGATGCTAGAAGAAGATCCCCAAATGACCTGTGAAAGGCTTGATTTATAGGAGAAGGTTGATTTGATTCAATGGCCAAGATTAAAAGTCAAATTTGTGATATGTGTGGCTAGGATTAAAAGTTTATTTTAGTGCCTATGACGCACATTAAGTGGATTATGACATGAGGCTAAAATTAAGATGTGAGGAAATAATGGAGATTCTTTTATTTATTTTAGAAGAAAAGATGCTTATGACACACAATGAATGAGGGTAAAAATAGGATGTGAGTGGGAATCTCATAATTTAAATAATAAAATTATTTAAATTATTTATGCATTTGAAGAGTTGTAATCATGTGACACATGTTGCAACGTGACAATAAGTGAGAGATTAATTCAAATATTTAATTTGAATTATTTTGAGACATGTGAAAGGGGAATTAATTAAATAAATGAGATTTATTTAATTAATTGGAATAAATGGGATACGTGAGATAATGTAATGACCTAGGGTAAAATATTAAAAATGTTTTTCAAGGTCATGTATTGACTAGGTAATGTTATGATAGGGACAATTTTGAGTGTCTACAAATCTCTCTTGTTCTTTTATAAAAGTTCCTAGATCTTGGGTGGCTATTATCTTTAATCAAATCTTGCATGATGTAGAGAATTCTATACCAAATCTTACCATTATCATATAGAAACATCTTCAATGAGCTTTAAGAGTTTTATCCTTAGATAATTATGGTATGCATATCTTCATTAGCTTAGTAGAGTTCATACATGTTGTAGATTAGTCCTTGGTCTAGTAATTTTTTTGAGGGCAACAATGCATAAGATTCTATTGTAATTATTTCAATTTGTATATCTTTTGTTGTCATTAAATATTATTAAATACTACCTCTAGGAATACCCTTAGAGGTCTAGTTGATTCCAAGGTGAATGAAATATTATCTACTCTCAACAGTTGATCTATCATCAATCATTTTTTGTTGATAATTCAATCTATCCATCTTCAAGAATGATACCTCTGTAGTCTTGAAATGGATTGAAACCTCTAGAATTGTGAGCAACGATTTTGAGACCAAACATCCACTAAATTAAATACTCTCAATAAAACAAAAAGTATCACAATAATCTTAGAAATGCATCCTCTCTAATCACAATCATAGGGTTTGACACCAAATTTTGAGAAACAAGTGAACACATACAATGGTAGTATAAAACATAAGTATTCAAATCTAATTTAGGTCAAATGATAAAAATATTTAAATCTAAAATAGAACTTGAAGAAGCATGTAGGAATTCAAAATAACAAACTAAAATCAGCAAGCACATATAATTAAACACATAGCACCTTATGTACATAGAGAAACCCTTTTCTAAGAAAAAATTTAGACCATCAAATATAGGAAACATATATAGTAATCCAAAGAAGTATTACATAAATACATCCAACTTTCTCTCTTTAATATAATATAATTTTGGTAGCACAACAATTCTCAACCTACAAAGGACCCATAATATAACTATATATTGCATAAAAGTTATAAAGGACTAGAGAGATGAAATCACAAGTAGATTCACCAAAATTTACTACCATGAAAGCATAGTATGATAAAAATACAATGCCTCATGTGACAATTAATTAATGCACCATAAATAACACCACTCGTGCAAGCATCTTTGATCACTCATGATCAATGACATACTTCCCCAAAAATAGTGTTTTAAAATAGGCTCCATTGTACTAGAGGGGCCCACTTGATAATGAATAAATGCTCCACTATCCCACTTAGCTCTTACGAATGGGAAAGTATATTAAATGATCTCACAATAATCCAAAACTACCACCACTATAAGTAACCTCCTCTCTTAATGCCACTATAATTAATATTCTAAGATACAGTGAGAATTAATAAAACCTACATGGGTATCCAAGTACCCATTTGTAATATATTAGAGATCTTATTAGATGCACAAGACAACTGAGAGAGGAGGGAATCCATTGTATACTTTAAAAATTCAATCCCTCAAAATCTTTCCAAACCCTTAACATGCATTAATAGAATTTAAACATGTAAACCAATAATGCAAACACATCAAAACACATAAGAACACTAGATTTACGTGGAAAACCCAGGAAGGGAAAAACCACGGTGAGGATTAGCTCACATATATATTAATTGTGATATCAAATACAATTAGGCTCACTTCCAGAAGGAATTACTTTCTAGAAGAAAGAAGAATAGAACAAATGGGTGGCTCACCACCTAATATGAACTACTAATAATACATCTCTCATATTTCGAAGGTACAGTTCTATTGAAGCACAAAAACCTCACTTATCTTACTAAAATATAGACATCTTCTTCTCATTACATCTGGAAGTCATAGGAATTAAAGCTCACACTTAGATCACCACACTTGATCACATTCACATCTTTCACATCACACACTTCACACACAATCCTCATAGCAACTCGCCTTGCATTTATACCCTCCACAACTTAAAACAATCTTAATTAGGTTGGCCTTAAGGATACGTATGCACCACAAACATGCAACACCAAAAACTTCCACAATGTAAAGAAGTGAAGACATACCATGCCACTACTTAATTGGGACCCAAATCTACACTGAAACACTTCTCAACACTTCCTCAAATGCCAATCATCCTCTGCAATTAGCATTAGCACGCCAGGTTGGCCAAATCTACACTAAAACTAACATGTGACCACAAACACACTTGTCTAGGTCCGTAAACATCTCGCGGACCACACAACACTCCACACCATCAAAATATTCACCACTACTACAACCACTTGAAACTAAAGAACACTTTCATTTTGTGCAACCAAACACACTGGCACAGACATCCAACTCACCAACCAACCTTGTGGAACACCTCAGTACCTGAAACATCAAGGGAAGGTAGACACAGACAATATGGTAGAGCTTCTAAAATTTTGCAAAATTTGAGTCAGCTCTCTGATTTGTCATGATATTTTTCCTTTGTTCCTATGAGTAGGTTTAGGGTTTTGATTTGGAAGCCCTCCTTTCAATTTTTTCTAAGTCTAAAACCCTAGGCGTTTTATTTCTTCATTGACCTGTCATACCTAGTTCCCAATCTTTTGAGTTACAACTTGAGCCTTTTGAATCATATTTTTATCAGCCCTTTGGTCTAGTTTCATCGATTGCCAATATTTTCCCATCGCTTAATATCTCCTATGGTTGGGTGGAAAATATTTTATGATAAATTCTTAAGTCTTTATTCCTATGGGTCTAGGTCTCATTAACCTTATATGGCCTCCCTTTCAAAACATCTATTTGGCACATGCGTATCCTTTTCTTTTCAGTGGTTTCCCATCGTTGAAGTTCTTCTATCTGGCGGTTTCATTTTAGTGACTAGTGACAAGACCTTGTTTCCTCATATATCTCTCATCGCTGAAGTCCTTCAAGCCTTTCATTTCACTTCAGTGACAAGCGATGGATGTTCTAAGTATTTGGTATTGCGTGATCATTGAAATATTTTGGGAACTTTTCTAGCTTTAGTGATGTGCGATGGTGGTAAATCAAAGAGAGTGGTATGATGGCCGCATGTTTGAGCCTTGTTCCATTGCCTAATTTTTTCATCACTAGAGACATTTTCAATTCCAGTTTCATTATGGTGATATGTGATGGATCAGGTTGTTCAAAGGCATTGCCAGGAAGTTCCTCTCACTGAAAATTTTAGGCTATGTATCCATTTTTTTGTGATAAGTGATAAAGAGCATCTCGAGGAATATTCCTTTCAATGGAGTAGTATTGCTTGTCGCTGAAGTTCAGAGGTATTATGAGAGGAATTATGTGATGATAAAAAAATTGTAGGTGATATGGGTGAGATATGGATGACTAAGTGGATATTCTTCAGGATGGCATCGTTGTTTCAAATTACAGATGAAAATGCAAGTGGTGAGCATTGAAGAACACCCTTGATTGAGTTTTAAATAAAAAATGATCAATGGTTAAGATTGAATATCAAGTGATTGATTATCTATTCACTCGTGTGAATGAGGGTGGTCATTAATTGTTGCACACTCCAATTGCTCCACTTAATGAGGATTTCCTACAATTTATTTCACCATTTTGCAATTATCAAGGAGCTGAAATAATTTTTGTAGTGTTTGAGGAGTAATGTGCGAGTGTTGAGAAAAGAATCATAGAAGAAATGGTGTAGTTTCCCTGGTTATGTGTTTCATTTTGAATTATGCATGGCTTAGGTTTCAAGTTTTAATTCCCTAGGGTGGTATAGTTTTTGTGCTCGCCATTGTGTTCTGTGTTGTATTGTATCGGGCTAGTTTGGGTTTTCCTTCTTGCAAAAGCACTTTGAGGGTATAGGCTGGTGTCTTTTCTATGGGGTAGTTGGCTAGCCTATGTCTTGTTTTATGTAAAATGGGTGAACCAAGTGAGCTAATCAATCTAGTTAGAAGGACTAGAAGGCTCAACATGCATGAACTTCAAGATGATGTTCTTGAGGTAAAACTTGACCTATTGGGAGCTCCTACGACGCCAAAGGGTAGGAGAAGTGGTCATGGGAAGAATAAGAAGATTTTTTTAGGAGTACATATAATCTGAGAGGAAGGACCATTTCTGAAGAATTGATCAAATTTAAAGGGAAGGAACTAGTTGAGTCTGAGAAGAAGTCTAAGAAGAAGGTTAGTTGTCCTAAGGCTTGTTTGGGTAGGCACAATGCTCCCATTGAGGTTTCGAATAGACCTTCAGGTGATGGATGATAAATTGACCCTGAATATGGCCATTAGTTGATTTCCCTAGTGCCACATGAGGACTCTAATGGGGAGGAGGTGGTAGCTCCTCCTGTTTCTGCACAGACCCGAGGTACACAAGCATACTCTAATGTTGGTGAATCAAAGTAGCGTCTTGACCATATTCTTTTTTCAATGAGACCATCGTCACTACATTAGGATCATCCTCTTCAACGTGTGTGCCACTTTTTGCCTTGGGTGCTGACGTGGAGTTTTTTTTGGCTGGTGCAATGGAGGAGTTTGGGTCTCTTTTTCCTTGACGATGAACATATTTTTCTAGGAAGTGTGTGGGTTTTTTTCCTCCGTTACTTATGGATAATCTTCTTTGGTCTAGGTGGACGTGAGATTTTTTTGATGCTACATCAACTAACAATGCCTTTTGGAGGGCTCACTCGTCTTCTTCAACCGACTATGAGGAGATTTTTTCTTTTGCCTTCCCTCATCACGAAATTATTAAATGTAACTACCCAGGTGGTATCTAAAATTCACTTGAAATTGGTTTTGAAATGAAATGAAATATAACTATAATTTAGCCCGATGCTTGTTGCTCCCTTGTTCTATAAAAGGGATTTCAAGGCTGATTATAGGGGTTCTCTTTTTGAGTCTCATAATAGTTTGCATGAGAAGCTAAGCTCAAGAAGAAGTATATTGTAGAAATGTTGGTGAATAGAATAGTATAGCATCCAGGATATGAGTCATGTATGTAATGATCTTAAAATAGTTTAATAGAAGCCACATATATGAAATAAAATCTTAAGTTCTAAAACGTATACTCTCATATGTAATATTCTTGAAAATTATGAATGAAAGGGTTAATGATCTTTCGGTTCATCTTCAATTATTTTAATTGATTGTGTGGTTTTGTTTCTACTTCAATTCAAAGAATTGATTAAATGCTAGAATACGGTCACAGGTCTATGAGGGAAGAGCATAGGATTGGGTAAGAAGTTATGTTTTAAATTCAGTGAGTTGAATACTACAAAGTAGTATGACAATGGTCCACTAATTTTGAGTAAATTGGCTAATATATTACTGGTCACTACATAATTTGACTCCATTATCCTAATTTATGAAGCACTGGTCTCTTCACTTAGTTATTTTATAGATAAATGAGCTAGTAATGCGTCTGACTAGGGATTTGGAATGAGAATGAAAATCATTAAAAAATTTCAATTACAATATGTGAATCTAAAGTATCACCTAATTCCTGGTAATAGATGGTAATTTGTTCAAAGGTCGGCCAAACCTTTGATAAAGAATGTTTATTTGCATTAAATAGGAATTTATTTGTGTATAGAAGTTCTCTGAAAGAACTAAATATCTTTTGAGCACAATAAGGATTACCCTCTTGGGTTTCACAGAGCCTAAAGAGTAGGAGTGAGGGCTTGAGAATCCTTACTTGTTAGTTGGCCACTAACTTTGAATATTCTTGAGCATTAGGGTTGGCTACCCTTTAGAGGGTTTCAAGGTTCAGTTGAAAAAAAAATTAAAAAATATAAGCGCGTTCCCATATCCACAACACCAAAACCTTTACTGTGGAGAAATACGAAGTAGTCTCATCTCCCAAACACCCTATTTCACAGACAAACATATTGTCAAACACATATTCCACTGCAATATGAAATTGAACCTAAAACTCTACATATAACACATCTAAACACCTTTGATCATCACATCCAAACTAGACAGGCATATATTCAACCATGAAGAAATGTGGAGCAAAACACTGAACACACCTTTGTCACACAAAACTCTCTTTTATTAAAATTTCCTCAAAATCACTCGGAAACCAAGTGAACCAAATGCATCAACAACACTACTAAAACCTTTGCAACAAATCTAAAACACATCCAAAAATCTCCCCAAACATACAAGCAAATCAATCTTCCAACAATCTCTGCAACTATACTAAAGTGAGACATCAATGACAACACCAACATCATTATGTTGACATCAATACCAACAACTCTAGCCTTCCAACAACTCCAATGCTAGGATTTGACACTATCAACACCAGTAATATTCCAACATACTCTTCATGCAATGGGTTGACATCAATGGCAACACCTAAACAACTCACAAACAACTTGTTGATGTGGATGTTACACACACACACACACACCAATGGGTAGATAAAATTCTCATAGAGTACCATAGGAACCTACCATTCTTGAAAAACTCCATTGGGAACCCTAAATCTAAGGCAAACTCAGTTTGATCCCAAGGATCTTTTATGTCAGGTCTTTCCGTTGTTGGTAATAAGATGTCTTTTTATTGCATTATAAACATACTTCATGTATCTCCTAAGTCATTGGAATGGGTTTCACAACTCTAGGATTAGGAAGAGATTAATTTGGAATGAAATAAATATTTAATTTGACATTTATAATTATTTCTAAGTATTAGGAGCATGTGGGGATGCCTTGGAATGAGCTCCTACAAAATAGGAGCACATGGGTGCACACAAGGGAGGTGGGATCCACCTTGGTTCAATTAACTGGTTGGTGAATTGAGTACATTTCATAAATGCATCCTAGGTTCCTAAAAAATAGGGATTTTGATTTATGCATGTTGAGTACCTATAAAATAGAGATTGAAGTTCAGTTTAATTCGGTTTTAGTTATCTTCAGTTGCATGCTAGTTAATCTCAGTTGACTTGAGTTGCATGGACAGATAATAGGTTGATACATTCAGTTAACAGATGGAGGATCATGCATGCACATTGTTTTGCATGAATCGGTGGTAGATGTGTTTCAGTTAAAAAAGATTAAATTGGGCCCACCTTGGGCACCCAAGTTGGCCTCTTTGAGTTACAAATATTGCATGGAGAAGATATTTATGATTCTTAGTTAATTAGGACCTATTTTGGATGCCTTCTTTGAGGATGAGCTTGCAGAAGATATTTTTGACATCTATGAGGTTAGCACTTCAGTGTTGGGCACCAACTTTGAGGGAGACTGTTGTTTGACTTTGTCATGCATGTTTGAACTCAACTTGGCAACCCTAGGCATGGATTTTTTCAAGAGGCTTTATGATATTATATATGTTAACTCTTATGTGTTTGTAAGCAAGAATATTGTCTATTATTGCAGTAATTGTATGAGAGTTTTGTGAGAAAATGTTGCGGGTTATGAAGAAGATTTCTTGAAGAAAAAATAAGCATATCAAGGAGAATTGAATCAGTATTATTGTAACTCATTCAAAGGTTAAATAATACAAGCAAGAACAATTTTGGTGGAGTTTTTTACCCGAAAGGGTTTTCTCCACATACATGCAGTGTCCTTTCTATTTTGTCTTATACTTCTCCTATGAATCTTTTGTATACTTTCTTCAGCAATAAAATTGATCTAATTAAAGATTAATCATACACAAGAGATTGTGACAAAGAATACTAAAATTAAATCTATTGTTACACAGGATTTACAAATTTTAAGCTAAATTATTCTACAGTTTTACCTTCATTTTCAACAAACGCACTAGGTTCATTGAGGGTTCGTTGTGATATTGTTGTTAATCATGATGGTTAAATTATTGTTAATAATTGGTTGGTATTGGAAAGATAGAAATCACAATCTGTTCATTCAAATTTAATTCAACAACTTCATTTTTTTAGACTAAGGGAATCGGTCGGGTATCCATCCCCCTATAAACTGTAGTGCACCTGGTAAAAACAATTCACGTGATTGATGGCACTGGTGTGACACGCGCCTTCAGTACCATGGGTTTGGGGGGAGACTAGACCTCATGACCGCTTGCCTGCAACATGATTCTTTAGCCAATTGAGCTAGGCCCCTCGCCCCAATTCAAAAACTTCATGAAATCAAAGAATTTGTAACAATATTTCATGAAACTCAAATAACTTGCATACATTCAAGTAGATTTAGCATTAAGCATTCAACAATTCCATGGAATTGAAATATTTGTAATAAAACTCCATGCATTTATTGTTTTTGAACATTTTCTAGAATATAAAACATTTATTCTAAAATAAAGCATAAAAATTATTGAAAAGTAAAATTTCTCCTAGGTATTATCCACGTGTGCCTCAAGAAATAACCAAACTAGAGAAAACCATTCCATGCATCACCAAATTGCTTCACAATTAGGATTAGAATGATGCAAGAGTTTAAAGAAAGGGGGATAATTTGCCATTGGATAGTGTCAGTATGCACCCTTAAATGGTGCAACACATAGCCTTGTCCAATAGGAAAAAACAATCAACTACATAAGATTTCATATCAAGAAATAGGTTTAAAATTGGCTCTGATATTAGTTAACTTCTAATGAAACATACAAGTTTTTAGTTTGGAATGGAATAGAAATACTGGAAAAAGAATAAAACTTGAAAAAGTTTTAATTCTTTGACATCCACAAATTCTAAACTCAAAATAAAATAAAGTAACTAAAAACATTTTATAGGAACAAGGACCCAAAGAGTTTGAACTTAATCACATCAAAGAGAATTAGAGGAACAAATTAAAATGCAACACATGGCAGGTGATAGTTGTCATCAGAACTTTCTAGGAAAAGTCAAAAATATTTTGACTTTTCATTAGCAGCAATCTTCAAACTTAGGGTTCCAGGGCACGAGTACTTTGCATAGGAAATAAGACTGTGGGCACTTTTAAAAACCTCTGGGACTAATTTTCTTCACCAGAACTGGGAATAAACATGCAAAATTCACTTGAAAACTATACCCATGCACAAAACTTCTAGCTTCCGGTATCTGACTACCTATTCTGCTTCATTGAACTTTGGGTCTGAGACTCATCTTCACCTCTCCTCTACTGATATTCCCAAAAAGCAATCAAAACTTATTGCATACATTCTTTTGGAATGCCTTGGATCAATTTCAAGTTGTATTTATGTCTAGCATACTCTTCTAATATTTGAATAACATTTTCATTTCTTTGCATCACTTTTGTTTCATATTTGGTCATAGCATTCTTGCATTTTATGATATCATCTATAACCTCCTGACTTAATGATTGAACATGATCCTTATTCACCTTCTCAGTCCATTACTTGAAATATTTTACTTCCTTATCCTCTTGTCCTAAAGTTTGGGGATCATAGCTTTGTTGAGCTAACATTTCAATAAAACTCTCATCTTTATCTATCAATTTCTTGCATATCTTGGTGACCTTTTCCAATCTATCTACATATTGTAACAAAGTGTCACTTTACCAATTCAATTGTTTCCTCCATTTCTCAAATACTGGAGCTTCATGTTCCATGGCTATCTTCTCATTTACCAACTCTTAGACACCCTTTTGAAGAAGAACTTTTTGCTTTCGCCTCTTTGCATCAGTCTATTATTGGAAAAATCGGTATTTACCTTCAAGTCTTTTGGACATGTAGTACCAATGGTATGCTTCCTTAAATTTCCCAATTGTTTCCTTTATTAACTCTTCTCCTTGCTTTATCAGGTACTCCATACATTCTTCAAACATGCTTACCTTATGGTGAAGCATTGTAATAACATTTTCTTGCGCCTTAGACGTTAGTATGGATTCTATGGAAATTCAATATGTGTTTGACCAGATTGGGCTAGCGACCTAATGAAATTGTCTAGGCAAGCAATTTTTTCCTTTAATTATCTCTTCTTCTACTTATTCTTCTACACTTTGGCAACTATTGTTTCTAAATTTACTTTCATCTCTTCTAATTCTTGTCCCCATGATGAATGTCCTACATCAATTGTCATCAACCTATAATCCCTAGGTTTTATTTAATGCTTTCTCTTATCTCCTACCAGAGTAGCTATTTGGAGAGTTCTCCCTCCATTTGTGTTCATTTTCATAGCATGTCTTGTCTTTGCTCTAACTCTAGTTTTAGGGGTTTTTATTCCTTGTATTAAACTTCTAAAATCTAGAGGCACAAATTCCACCTCCAATAGCAGAGCCATTTGTCTGACTAACCAGTCAGGTGCTTCTTCATTTTGTTTTGCCTCTTCATTATTACCTTGTTCCTAATTATCAACATGTTCAGGAATTTCCTCTTTCAAACTTTCAACAACCCTCAAAACTTGAATACCCTATATGATCATTGGCATGGATTTTGGATTACCTTGATTTATCATTGTCTCTTCCTCTTCAAGGTCTACATTTTCTTGTCCTACCCTATTCTTAGCATCAATCCTTGGAGCGTTATTTTCCTATTGTCCTAAAACATCAGGATTCTCATCACTTCTTGGTTCACCACCTGATGGAACTCTCAAATTTTTTCCAAATTTGAAGTGCCCATTTCAAAAAATTGCCTTTGCACTTTCAGAAGTGTACTTGATGAATTTGCCTGAGTGACCCACTTTGGAGGATCATAACTTAAAGCCTATTGATTTTCAAGAAAAATCCATTTGCATACATATTCAATCGACATATGTGAATGTGCATGTCAATTTTCAACTTCCCACAATAATTTTTGTCAAGGTTTCAAAAAGTGAAGTTGGAAGGTTTTGACACTTTTTTGTTGTTTGCAAACTTTCAGTTTTACAAAGTTGTCTCCTCTTTGAGCTTGCATTTTGCTATTGGTTGATCGTCATGCCAGAATGATTGTTGTTCTACATTCTCCCCACTTAAATGAGCTCATATGTCAGTTTTTAGAATCATGATCTAATTTTTTATTTTTAACAGATTGAAACCAAATGCAAGTTCTCATGTTTTGCACCTACATTTTCAGAAATCTTTCAGGGAGGTCAACTTTGACCTTCAATATCTTTTGATCAGTAATGATTCAATAAAATTAATTTTGCACTAGTGCTTAGGGTACAAAAATGTGCTTATGTTTCCAATGGTGGCCTCGCAGGAGTTGATTTGCTAATTTTTCAAATTGGCAATCGGCTGGGTTCTAATTGACTCTGAGCGGGCTGTTGTTGCAGAAAGTTCGAGTAAGCAACTTTGACAGTTAATAACTTTTACCTCGTGATTGATTTCTCTGATCCGTCTTTTGCATTCCATTCTCTGCACCAACGTCTACATTTCTGTAAGTTTTCATTGCTTCAGGAGGTCATTTGACTAGTTTCCCAGGGTAATTCCAGAGCCCGCCTGGCCAATTTTTACCATTTTGCAAATGTGCCTGAAAGCAAGTTTTAATGAAAACCCAGTTCATGTTTTCACTTCAAATGCACTTAGAAGTTGTGCCAGGACATTTGAGCATAAATTTTTTTTAAAAAACAAAAAAAAATAGTCAGACCCACATGGGGACTCGACTTGCTTTACATGGTTATGAGGTTGTAAGCATTACATTGTAGCCTGATAAAGGATACTCTGATAATATAGCCACAGTTTAAGTTTGGAACAAGATCAAACCAATTTTTGAATTAATCGGAGATGCACTTAAAATGGGTACAAACTCATTATATGTTTTATGAGTACCCCTGCAGCATGAATGCCAAATAAGTTTCAGTGACATTTGTTACAGGTCTTGAAGAATCTGAGTTTTCAATGGCCACAAGCAATAGGGTTTTCTTTGATCTCCAAAAGGTACTGGAATCATCTAGCATAGTGATTTTTCAGTCCAAGGAGAATAGTGCCAAGGGGAGAGTGGATGAAGTCTCGAGTTTGGGTTACAATTATAACATTTGCTCCTCTACTAATTTTTGTGCCTGGGGATCTAAGTGGTGATGAACCTATAATGAACTCTTTACACTAAAAATTCTATCAAAGTTGGCATCTATACCCAAGCCTTGTTATTTTCAATTTGAACGCTACTTACTGATGAAGCAACCATGGCTTGATTGTTGGTACAAAAATTGGTATAGCTTTGTCTCCTGTGTTGTTTATTATAATGGTATGTTCAATCGCATACATCTGCTCCATTCACAAAGGGAATAAGGACTATAAATTTGGGATTGGCCTATCCCATGATCTTATCTTAAGGAACATTTGATGTCAAAAAACATAAGACTATCAACAAACATAATGCTCCTAGCGCCCTAAAGATTACATAACATACTTTGATATGGGATGTATGGCCACAAATTTCAGCTTAAATATTTCAAGGCAAAAGGTGAGACATTGTATAGCATGTGCATCCATCAGAGCATAGAGCATTGAGGAGTTTAATTTGGGAGCTCCATACAGTGAGAGAAGGAGGCTCCTGTGCAACGCAAAGACCTGAAAAGGCTTCAATTTTTTTCAAGAAAATTCAATTAGTAGTTGTAACTCCATAATCCAAGCTATTTATAAGTGTCTTTCTTTCTTGCACCAAAGAGAAGAGGGATCCTTTGCATATGGAAGTATATCCTATCAAAGCTCGCGCAAGATGATGGAAGCAAGGGATGCATCTAAGGTGTGTTAAATCCATCAAATACTTTGTTTACAGTGGATGGCATGAGACAACCGATTGATGGATTTCATTGAAGCCATCGAATGGGAGTGGGGAGCTTTCAAACTGTAATGTGTGTTGTGGTACCATGGCTAAGAAACATTTTTATCATGTAGCGGCCAGCTAAAGGCAATCTGAGCTTATATTGAAAATGTATCAAAATTATTTGAGGAAATTCTATTTGAATGCCATGCTGCAGGATATGCACAAAATGTATTTGTTGAAATGACTTTAGAAACTATTGGGGGCAGCAAAAAAGCATCGAACGCCATTGAAGGAAGGTGCTGAGTGAAGTTGTCGCCATAAGCAGAGATGGAGCTACAAGATGAATGCAAAGAAGAATTAGGGCAAGCAAAAGGAGATGAAAGCAAATCAACAGTGGAGAAAAGAGATGCAAATACAGAAAAATATTGACCTCACCCCGCTGGATCACGATTTCAAAGTATGCACGGGTTAACTGTTGCGGGTTGGTGAGAATTGGCCATGTGGTGTGGGCTCGAAAGAGTTAAAAGGAATGAGATAGGAATATTAAAAGAGGCTTTCATATTTTGTTTTAAAGAGCCCGATAAAGTTAAAATCCCATCATATATTAAATCAAAATATTTGAAATCAAATGGGCTTTCTTTGGAAAAACAAAAGGTGAAATATTTAAAAGGAGAAATATTTTAAAGGTGAAGGTAAAATGCACAGTATAAAAACAATTCCCCACATGCAATAAATGTCATTCAATGTGATATTTAAATTAATTTGTTTTAAAGCTAAATATCCTAGGTTTGAATTGGAGATGAAATATTTGACAAAGCAAGGGGAATTTATTAAATGTGAAAAAGTGAAGGTGGATGAGAATGTTTTATAGAGGGAGTAAATATTCACTTTGTTGAATATTTTATTGGCTCAAACAAATATAACATGTTGGGAAATAAAGTAAATTTGGAGCCCAAGTATTAAAGTTGTAAAACTTTAATATTTGCTAGGAAATAAAATACAATAGCATTGTCAAACAAGCAGAAATATGAATTTTTCACAGGCAGAGATATTTCTTTCCTGCTGTTGGTAAATGATGGCTTTTATCATATGGGCATATTTTTTGTTGGGTAGCAACTTGGGAAAAGGAAAGTTTGGAGGTAAATTTCTTTGCAAGGAGGAGAAAAGATTCCAGATATTTTCTTATGCAGGTTAACAGAGGATGAGGTTGTTAGTTGTCAACAGTGGATGCAATTTAGGGTTGCTTTTGGTTTCTTTTGTTCTCTATATCTTCTCTTCTTATCTCATTGTACAGGTTAGCAAGTTATAAATCTTCGGGTGAGTCTAGGTGATGTTGCAAAGCAATTGTAAAGTCTGGTAGTCATAGAGGAAATGTAAATCAGGTTCTGAGTCATTTTGTTATAGGTTTTGAATTCATGGAGATATAATGTTTTATAACATTACTAGCATTTGAATCAGACTGATAAATTCAAGCTCATGTCTCTCTTGTGTACAAGCGTATTTCAAATTTTGAATAAAGTGATCAAGGGTTATTTTGTTCATCTCACTGTTGTGGTGTGTGCAATTCTTATTTTAGATTTAATTCAAGGAATTAATTAAAATTATTAAATGAGATTGTAGGTTGATATGTTTTGTACAAGGATCTAATAAGTAGTATTGAGTTAGGGTTACATATTGGTGATATTGTAAGGCAATATTATCAAAGATCTTATATGCTATGAGTTAAATCTATTATAAACCCTTAGGTATTTGGTAATTTGACTCCTCCAATGGAAGTAAGGCACTGATCTAAGTTGCATCTATTTTTGTGATTCAGTATTTATTTGTGTTCACCCAGAGCTTGCTACAAATTAAAATTAATGAATATCTTTTACTTGAAGTATTGTTATAATTATCTCATGCTCCAAATGGTTGATTATTATTGATGAATAGCTAATTATATTCAGTATTATCCTATTATGTTGAGCTATTGAGTGAGATTATCTTTTATTGTTAATGTTGTTTATAATTATGATGTAGAGGTTATAAACACATTAAGGGATCACCCTCCCAGGTCTTGCAAAGTCCAAAGTGTAGGATGTCTTTAAAATCCTCATCAGGTTGTCCAGGTCCTTCAAGTTTCCCTTGATTGGAATTGGCAATTCCATAGGTAGATTAGAAGATCAACCCGGTTACAGTAAAGCAAACCAACATCATGCAACGTCTGTAAGGACTCTATACCTTCATTTTTATCTTGGTTTTCTCCTGATTTCTCTAAATTTTGTGTTTTCTCAACATTTTCTTCATTTCTTCCTTGCAGAAGCTAATCATCAACTATATCTTCTTTATCAATAATGTGAATGGGGTTCTGACCTGCAGTATCCCATGTTCCTCTTTCATTTGTTTCTTTCGGTTTTCCCACTTTTGTAGTGAATGATCATATTATAAAATATTCTTCTTCTCTAGTTTTTGGATTGAACCTTTATCAGACATTTCTTCCACTACTGTTTGAATCATGGGATCTTCGTTAGATCACTTTTATTTAAAAAAAATCATCTTGGCAGTCAATTTCTCCATCTTCTCTCTAACTTCTTCTTCAGCTGGGTCAAGACCTTCCTCTTGAATTATAGGATTCCCTCCTAGGGCTTGCCTCATTGTTTTCATAATGACTACGGGTGGAGAAGTAAATATATCTACTACCTTTTGTAATGCAGACCTTGTCTTAACACGTGTGTGTGTTTTCATTTTCACATCCTCACTGATCACTGGCTAAGTTCTTGGTTGTATTATGGAAGAAAATGTTTCCTTTGGAGTCTCCATTACATTGTCTGGATTAGCCACAACCTCTTTGTACTGGCTAGCTGGTTGTGGCATCATTAGAATTCTCTAGCTTGTAGTATCGGGAACTTCCTCCTCACCTTTCTCGGATGCCTCTATTTCTACAGTCTTTCTTTTCTCTTGAGCAATCCCTCCATAACTTGACTCATCCACTAACTGTTTCTTTCTCTTGACATTAGGTGGGTATGTGGGTTCTATCCCAACTTATATCTTTACCTCAACATAACCATTAATCTATTACTGAGTGTATGTCAATACTTTCTTAGAAATATCATTCATGGTTACTATCTCCTTCTTTGTATAATCTAGGTCTAGGATAGGTTCATCAAAAATATTTTGTATCATAAATTTTATTCAATACCTCTCCCTTATCAGTATCCAACTGTTCTAGAATATCATGAATTTTGAGAAACTTTGTTGATCCTAGTGTTAACCTCTAATATGACTATTTCCTCACATCATGATCATCATCACAATTAAGCCAAAATCCTTTGGATGATAAACATTAGCATATTTCCTACTTATTTTATTGGCAAGGTTTTCCTCATCATAAATTTTCCATTGGAGTGCAAAGAACTCCAACTTATAAAGTTTCAAATCCTCCTCACACATCTTAGCACTTTTGGCCACACCACATTTTTAATTCCCGATTGTGATAAGGAATTTGATAGAATATTTCTTGTGTGCTTGTGCAAAAAGCGCATGAGACTGTTGTATTTGTCTCATGAGTTCCAATAACAAAATTTTGTATGTTACATACCTGGGTAGCATGAAGGGGTGTCCTATAAATCTTTCCACCCTGAATAGGTTAAAGTATAAATTGAATATACCAACCCCCAACCAAATGGATAACACTATGTACTTCAAGGGACAATCTTTTGGCTTTTTTGCCTTCCATTAACCTTACTAGTCTCATAGAAAACACACCATTTACCCTTTGGTAATCCTCCCGGTATTGGTGAAAAGTAATCTGGGGCATATGAGCATAAATCAAATTATTCTCTAGTTCTCTGCCCAGGGTATCAACTCTGTTCAATCCTTGTATATTTACTCTTAGGGCACATGAATAGAAAACATATGAAAACATGGTGAACCATTAGATGTCTGAGAAAGTTATTATCTATTCGCACAACTAATTTACTCTTAGGGCACATGAATAGAAAACATATGAAAACATGGTGAACCATTAGATGTCTGAGAAAGTTATTATTTCTATTCGCACAACTTATCATTGATAAAATTCCAGCACTAAATTTTCATAGGGCCTTCCATTATTTTCACTATAAGCTCAAACATCCAAGGTTCAAATTTGTTAGCATCTTTAAGTCCAACTATACTACTCAATAGGTTTATTATGTCTTGAAAATCCTAGATAAATGCTAACCTCGGTATTTTCTTCATCTGCTTCATAAGCTTCTCCTGGTACCATGTCGAACTCATAAACTTCATGTTTTGTTCCTTTGCATTATGGTATGTTATATCCAAGACCTACATATCTAATGGATTCATCTATTTGAATGTGGGGATCCCAAATGTGTATATAATTCCCTTTATAGAGAGATTTGCATATACTCTTCCTTCTTTCTCAATGACCCTATTGTTTGGGTCATACCATCTCATACATTCTAGTACTAGTTCAGGGGCATCCATTTCTAGCAGAAACCCTCCTACTAAATGTAGTCCACTTGCAATAATATTCTTAGCGCATTGAAAGGCACCCACTTGTTGAATCCGTGTAGAAAAATCATGATCACTGAACCCTCCTAGGTGAGTATCTATAACTATCCCACCTGCTGATATGACCTGTGAGATGAAGAATTCAAATTCCTCATCTATTGGCTTCTTTCTGGAAGTGCTCATGGTTATCTTGATTCCTTGTATTATTAGCAAATATGTGCCTTTTGTGTGAGTTAGGGTTAAATTCAATCATCCATTTTAATACTTCATAAAAATTCGTTTCTCATGACATTTATAGTCTGCATTAGGTTAAATTATTCAAAAATAATCAACGTTTCAATGACCTAACCAGTGGTAATTCCATTTAACCTGAGCCATGCATTCATAAAAGAATTAACAAAAAAATTAATTACTCAAAGTGTACCTAGCTTTGTTGATAATGTGATTGACTAGACGTAGGTTCAAAACCATTAGTAGTTGTGTCCTTCAGCATCTCAAAACTTACCTATCTTTATGTGCCACAATCTTGGATTTAATTCTTCGATGTCCTTATAGGTGAGTAATCTAGTGCAAGGTAGAGTGTTATGAAAGCAACTGCATGCTCGAGGTGGTGCCAAGTATGTATGTTATTTGACACATTCATTAATTTATGTTACTATGCATTAACTACCCTAAATAAAGGAGCAATCATGACAAATTAGGGTTCAAATTATGAACTCCTTGGTTCCTATATAGGGGCCCACCATTTGAGAGTGAATCAAGACATATAGTTGGTGTGGCACACTTATGTGTCACTTTAATTCTTATGAGGGGAAAATGCCTTAGAGGAAATTTCCATCTTGGATACTTTAACAATTGACAACCAATCAATGTTTGAATCACTTGACACCGAGATTTGAAGAATTATTGAGATTCAGGTCTTTTACCTATTGGGTTCATGAGAACCGAGTGCAAAGGAATACCCAAGATCGGGTGCGATGAGACAAAATTACTTTGAAACAAAACTTGTGCAAAAACTTTCAATCTTTGATTGTAAAGAAAAGAAAAGTCAATACCCAGCTAACTAGGAAAGATGAGGGAAATGCACACCAGGATAATTTTACTTGGGTGAAAAATTTCCAGGTGTGATTCCTAGCTGGACAAAAAGTGAAACTTTCTAAAGATACAATATCCTTAGACAAATGACTAGGGATAACTTTAAGAAACCCCCCCCCTCGGCGTAGGTGTAAAATCCTGACGAAGCCTGTATACTTCTCGATGAAAAATATTAATTTTATTGGCGATTTTTTTTGTTTTTCAAGAAAAAAAAATAATCCCCATTGGCGAATCTTTTATAATCCCTGGAAGTCTATGGAAAATCGTGGTGAATTGCAATTTTTTTTAATCAAATAAAATATTTTTCATTGGCGAATAAAATCATTTTTCAAATCAGAATTTTTTTTCCATTGGTGATTAAAACCTTTTTTCAAAGCAAAAAATATATTTTCATTGGCGAATTAAAATGAATCTCAAAATAATAAAAAAATCCAGTGGCGAAATAAAAATCATATAGGTCGTTCGATGGACGACTGTAGTTGCATTCTGGAAGTAAATCTCTAAAGCACTAGACTTGTGATTTGAAACCTCTGGAATATCACTAGAACCGTTAGATTTCTAGAAATCTATGGTTGAGATTTTATTACCGTACAAATGGTTATAAAGTTTTGTTTCTCAGCGATTGGGTGACCTCGGCAGGATGCACAACTTTTGAAGTGACAACTCATTTAATGAATTGGACGATGCCATTAAGGGATGTCTTCTCAAACACCAACTGGATAGATTTAACGTAATCTTTTAAATCCTCTGAAAGGATAGATCTTAAATAAGGTATTAAGGAGTTTGGAGAAATGGATTTAGTAGCAGATTGTCCCTTCTTGCTGGTAAAGTTAAGTGAGCCTACATACGAGGAAAGGTGGCAACATTTTGAACTCCATACTCAGAGTTTCCTCAAAATGGTACTTCCAGCCGATATTAGGGTATGGGAAGATGAAATTGTGGCCGTCATGCAACCAAATTTGAATTGGCCTGAAGAAGAGCAACTCGACATCATTTCCCAACTACGTTCAGTGGCGTGGAAAGAGAAAACCAGCCATGTCGAGTACAATAGGGTAATTTTTGTTTTAGAAGAAGAAGAAGAACGCACTGAATTTCATAATTTAGTTACGGAAATGCAATTGGAACTGTACAGAGTCCCGACACCTCCAACAGTTTAACAACATACATGAATCATTTTGTGAATTGTAAATTTGTGACACATAATGATAAGGGGGCGTAGTTTCAGCTTTTGAGCGCTTTTTGAATTTTGATTGTACAGGGTGTGGGGTGACAGGTCTATGAAACCACATTTTTGGCATTAGAGAGATAAAATAATATATTTCTAAATCTATGTATTTATCAATGCTTCCTATTAATTATGAATGAATTATGTTTCTTCATGATAATTGTTCAATGTTTATCTGATAGTGTTAGGTCAAATTTAGAATGATTATTTTTTCATCTCTGAGACTTTGTGTTCAGATTAATTCATTTGTTAAAAGAGAAAATATTGCTTTTCTTTACTGATTGTCAAAAAAATAGATTTTGTGTCATTTGTTTTAAAATATTTTGCATCGACTTTCATAGTTAAAGTGACAAATCGGTACACCAACAAGAAAAAAGAGGTGTTGTCTGAAAGTAAATCTCTGAAGCATTAGACTTGTGAATTGAAACCTCCAGAATAACACATTAATCGTTACATGCAGACATGTGGTGAGATAAAGGCCCATCGCTCATCGCTCATTCACTCTTTTCAATGCCTCGAATCTCGATGTTATACATTTCATTTAATTGAAATTCTCAATATTTTTGAAGAAAGTGTGGTTGGTAGTGGCAGTGGCGGCGATTAACGCCATATGTGATATGAACATCCGAAGCAATTTCTTGGACAACTCATAGCTTTAATGAAACAAGATTTGTAATGATTTCATATCGTTTGAATGAGTGATTTTGATAGCTTGTCAGCCTGAGGTAGAGTTCAAGTTGGCACGTAGCAAGACATCAATCAAATTAGAAATTTTAATTATATAGGCTGGTAGTGGCACTGGTGGCCCATAAAGAGGGATAGTGATTCAGTGATTAGTAGATAGTGTCATAAGGGTTTTTATTTTCTAGGGTTAATAAGGATTCATGAAGAAGATGATGCAATATTGGGGATTCTGTAAATTCTCCTACCTACAATTATGTAGTTACAGAGTAATCAGTAAAAGATGAATTTGCTTCAAGTTCAAAATGGGTGGAATTGGAAAGAAGTTGATTTGGTTAACCTGGATTTTCAGACGGGTTTTGAACTAGGATGAGGAGCTCTGATGGAGATAAGTGTTATCCCAATGCGTAGAGGCTACAGGTAAAAGATGGGAGTATATTTGTTTCTCCTCCTGTATTCTAACAGCTCCCATTTCCCCAACATGGTTGGCCAGGCAAGCCCCATGCATTTATTTTCAAAGAGACATTTGTATTTCATCTTCTGTATGACTCTGGTTCTCGAAGGGGATAAGTAAATTTTGTATCTTCACGGCTCCCATTTCCCCAGGACTGATTGGAACCCCCTTTGCCCAGCATGGTTGGCAAATCCACCAACAGAAGCTTGGAATCATGAATTTATTTTTAGAGCCACATTTATTTTTAGAGATAGATGTGTAGTAAGTTTTCAGCAACAAAGCTTGAAAATTGGAATCAATTTGTAATCCATTGTAACGAGCAACAACTTGGAATAAATTATTAAATTTTGTCTATGCAAAGTACTAAAGTGACACACTGACATATGTTATTTATACAAAACAAGAGCTACAGTGCTAATCGTCTGTAAAAAGATATGTAATAATGTGACATTGAAATTTAGTTGCAATAAAATACATGGTTGTGTTGTGTTATTCTTGAATCTTCATTATTCATTTATGTTTAAGAGTAAAGAGTTGTTTTCTGAGTTCGGAACTTCAGTGTCTATTAATAATTTAATATATTCAAATCAATTTTTTTTCTTTTGAGAAATTAAGTAATGAACTCTATGCAATATGCACTTGAGAATTCATGGTTACTCAAGTTTCATGTTCAACCGTTGGATGAATATTTGATGTATGGTTGTAGTTACATTTTGTAATGAAATGAACAGAGCGATGGCCTTCCCAATTTAAACCTCCAGAATTACCCTATAACCGTTAGATTTAGAAAGATCAATGGTTAAGATTATGACAATAGAAAACAATCAATATGAAAATTTTATGACGGTTTGGTCATTAAAATGCCTATCAAAAAAATTGTTTAATTTATGATTTTTATATAAAATCTTTTATAAATGGAATATCTTGAAAAATTAGAAAACAATGATAATTATTAGTGATAAATATAAAAATCTACTGTTATAATTAACAATTAACAAAAGTTTCTAAAATCGTATTAAAAATAAATCTTGTTAAATATATTCTAAAAATTAAAAATAATTATGCTTTATTTTGAAAAGATTCTAAATTAATATATATTTTTATAATAATATTATAAATCACATATATTAATATAAAAAATGATAGCTATTAATATTATAAAAAGGTCAAAAGTTTCTAAATTCATATTAAAAATATTCAAAAAAGTTATATTCTATTTTCTTTTTATAATAAAAATTATAAAATGATATATATTATAAATTAAAATACTATATAATATTTTTTATGGTTTAATAAAAATATAGCAAGTCAAACTATACGGTCTAATAAATTTTATAGCTATAATATACGGTCTAAAATTGAAAAAACGGTCAAATATTTAATAGACCATCAAATTCCAGGCCTGTTGTCAACTGTCAAGTGATTAATGTTTATTTTTAAAGTTAAGATCATAAATTACTCAAGTTTCAACTGTTGGATAAATATTTGATGTATGGTTGTAGTTGCATTCTGTAATGACATGCATAGAGCGATGGGCTTCCCAACTTAAACCTCCGGAATCACCCTATAACCGTTAGATTTAGAAAGATTAACGGTGAAGAATTTGCAACTTGTAGACGTAAGACGTGTCATTCACTTTAATGTTCCAATTTCGAGAAAAAAAGCATTTAAAGCACTTTGTACTGCTAAGTGTCAACTGTCAAGTGATTAATGTTTATTTTTAAACTTTAAAGTTAATATCATAAATTACTCAAGTTTCAACCATTGGATGAACATTTGATGTATGGTTGTAGTTGCATTCTGTAATAAAATGCACAGAGCGATGGGCTTCCCAACTTAAACCTCCAGAATCACCCTATAACCGTTAGATTTAGAAAGATCAACGGTTAAGAATTTTTCAACTTGTAGTCTTGTAGACCTAACTCCTAAGACGTGTCATTCACTTTAACTTTCCAATTATGAGAAAAAAAACATTTAAAACACTTTGCACTTTGAAATTGTACAGTGATTTTTAAAGTCTTCAATCTTCAGATTGCTCATTGGCCATTGCAGTGCACCACCCTGTTTTGAATTTGGATTCCACAGTTCCACTTCCAACAACGCCATTCCAGTTTTCAAGCGTCGAGACTCAGAATCTGGGTGAGTGAAAGAATTCCTGCGGCTACATTTCATCGTTTGACATTTCTTAAAATCTTATTTTGTGAAAGTTTGAAGTTTGGTTTTAGACTTTAGAGACTCAAGAATTCATTAAAATTAAGGAGGACTAATAAGTATTACTTATTAGGGAATTCAAATTTCACAACTTCACATTTGTACAAACATGTCTACCACTAGTACCAATAGAGCAATGTTCGATAAAAAAATACATTATGCAGAATTGCTTAAAACCCCAAGTTTCACCGATGGGTACCATAATATTTATGATCGTGAAATCTATGGTAGTCATACCTCAGAACTTAGATTTTTATCTTAGAATAAGGCTGCAAAGCAAACAAAAGTTGATAGTATCAGTGCACCGTGGGTAACTGGATTAGGGTGCATGATGTTACATGAAGTTTTCCCTTGCCCAAAATTTATCATGGTCTGTGCCGAAAATTATGATGATAAGAAAAGAGCAATTGTTAATAAAGATAACCAAGAAGAATTGTTATCCATTAATGCAAAAGAACTTGGAAAAGTGTTGGGGTTTACAACCGAAGAATTTGGAAACCACCACATTGACCTAGAAAAGCTTGCTAGTGATTATGAAGCAGTGGGAGAAAGGCTGAAAAATGATTTCTTAAATAAAATAGTTAAGGATAGAAACAAATTGAAAGGTGATCATAAGCCTCCTTATAATTTGGATTTTTTTAAACCATGGGTTCAGGATACTATTTCCATGCTAGCATTTTGCCTCAAACTGGATAGCAATTTGGAAGTGGGTGCAAGCATCCTTGAAATGGTATATCATATCCATTATGTTGATGAACATGTCAAATATAATTATACTCAGCACATTGTATAATCCATGCATAAACAATTTTTAATGATTAAAGCAGGTTCCACGAAGACATTTAGGTTCACAACCTACTTGTGCTATCTTTTTCTATTCAAATTTAGAGGAATGTTTTAGACCAGCAAGCTTCAGATTCAACCCTATGGTAATGTAGAGGAAAATAAAATGGCTCTAGTATATGAATGGACCACTGAGATAAGGATGCATGATTCTCAAAGGAACTACAGCCATTTTGTAGACTACTTTTTGGCTCCATTGCATCAAGTAATTACAAATAATCTAATGCCTAGATTGCTTATGTCATGTAGAAACTACATGCAACTGGGAAAAGAAATACAATTGGTTGATTGGTACTTAATGGAAGAATATACTGTGCTAAGATTTTATGGATCAGGAGTACAGCCATACAAACTTCCAATACATGTGATAGAAAGGGTTTTTGCATTGGAATATGTAAGGCAGGTGTAGAGTACTGATGAACTACACTTTGTCAGTCAACAAAAGAAGACCTTATTTCCTTCTTTACCTTTTTCATGTGGAGGGTTCACATTCGAGAGAAAAGCATTTAGTGTGGCACATAATTTTTTGAATTTTTTTGCATTTGATGCTATCTGTCACTAGCAGTATGATCCATGTGACATCATTAAATCAATGATTGTGGCCAATAGGAATGCTGCAAATAGAATTCAACATCAAAGTAAACCCTTGCTTGAAAAATTGAGAAACGAGGATTCTTGAGATGAGGTCAAAATAGCAATGGAGAAAAGTGTTGTTGAGAATGGTATTTCTTTTGAAAAATTGTCAGCAAAAATTATTGCATCGAAAGACAATCAAGACATATAACAATTTTCATGAAAAAAGTGATAAACCATCTAGTAGAGTAAAAATTCCAAGTTTTGTAGAGAAGGAACTTATAGATAAAAATTGGTCACGATAAAAAATTACTGCCTTTTAGTGTATGAGGAAGGACCTAGGTGATCCAAGAGCTCTTGTAGAGTATGAAGCTAATGAAGAAGATGGAGAGTTTAGAAAATTGTGGAATATAGAGCATCCTAATGAATGTGATGAATCTGATGATGATATTGATAGGGAAGAAGAAGAACAAAGCCATGCCAATTACAAACCTGGTTTAAGTGAGGCCACAAAAGAAGAATATGCTTCAACATATACTTTAGGAGCAGCCATAATTGAAAAAATTGGTTATGAAGGTGGTCCTTTGGGTCCAAAGGACAAGGCCCTTGGACAATACCAAGTGTTGAGCATAGAAAAATAGTTGATAAATCTGGCCTTGGGCTTGGAGGTGAACAAGTAGACCAAGGGGATACAATACAAACTCAATTTGTTAGAGCTTCTAGTCATCATCTTGATGGTAAGATACAATCTCAACTAGGACATGCCCTTGGTGGATAGCTTAGTGCAACTAGGAGTACCATTGGTGGTGATGGTATGGGTAGTAGTACTAGTAGTGGTCAACATGTGCTACAACGACAAATTAAACACATTACTAAGAGGAAAACAAAAAACGATACCACAGAAACACCAGGTGATCAAGGCAATCAAAAGAGGCAAAGGATTTTGACAGGTCCAAGTCACACTACCAATGGATCCACCAGTACCACAAAGGATTTATTTCTAGGCACTCCCCCAATTCCAGTTAGTGTGGGTGCGACATCATTAGCAACTGCAAGTACTCCTATTCCTTTGCCATTCAAGCATTCCATTGTTCCTGCCTCCCCAGGTTATGATTTCATTGAAGAGTTTAAAAATAAATTAGACTTGAATAAAAAAGAAAAGAAGCAACTGACAGAGAGTGTGTCTGTTGTAACTTCAAAGCATGCAAAAACCATGGTATTACCCACATTTGACACAAATAAATAAATCATGGAGTACACAATTGTTGTTCCCACAGTTCAAAACAAACCAACAAATCAGATGGATCGATCTGAATACCAGGTAACCAATTTTCAATTGGATTTTTCTGGCCTGAAAAATACTGATAAAATTAATGTATCAAAGAAGAACAATGAATTGGTGTACACATCATTGCTAAAGCAAGATAGAGAGAAGAAAAGGTTGCAGACCCAAATAGAAAAGTTACAGGAAAACCTAACAAGTGAGAAAGCAAAGAGGAAATCAGCAGACAACAAGAGCAATGAATTAGAAAAAAGAATAATAAAATTTTCCTCTACATCTACAAGCAAAGAGGATAAATCAAATGAGAGAGAAGTGAATGACCTGAAGCGAAGGCTAGATGAAAGCAACAAGAAATATGATGAGGAAAAATCCACTTCAGAAAAATTAAGACTAAATATTGCGAATGGAAATGCACAGTGGGAAAAAAAATTGGAGAAACAGAGAAAAACAAATGAAAGATTGGAGACAGAGCTAATGGAAGCAAAAGAAGAAATTAAGACTTCTCAAAATAAGCTTTCTGCATTTTGTAGAGATACAGTGAGGCATATGAAACAAAAGATCTGGGATGAAATAATGCAAAGGTTTGATCATTTTTGTGACATGTTTCAACTGATTGATGCTATCAGACAACATTATAAGAAGCTCAACAAATATTTAGTGGACAACAAAAAGGTGTTGGAATTAGAGAAATCTGCAAATCAAGTTCTACAAATAGTGTACAAAGCCAGTGACAATGATCTGAAATCAAAATGGATTACTAATCAGATTGAAACCTTAATGAAGTTTTCATCTATCATTGAAAAGTGTTTGAGAATGTGTGGAACAAAAGAATACTTGCATTTGGTTGCAGACAAGATGAAGGTGGTGGATGAAAAGGTAAGGAACTTCACAGAGCTTGGTTTTCCAGAGGCTTTTGACTCAAATGAGCGATTCATTAGAAAGGATGGTTTCAGAAAGAAGATGGAAGGTGCAAGGAAGATTGATTTGGACCAGTTTCCTCAGAACCCAGATGTGAACTATTTGGATTCAATCAGAACACTGATAACCTTGAATGCCAAATTGATTGAAGAATTCAAGACAGGTTCCACTTCTAATTACAATCATGAAATGTTAACAAAAGTTCAAGTCAAACAACATCAATTAGAACAAATGGTAATTCCACCTCTTGAAGAGTGGAAGTTGCTAGAAAAGGTGATACAATGACTTGATTTTTTATTTTCAACGTTTGATAATATGAGTTTCCAAGTTCCAACTCAGCTCTGTGCAGACTTGTCTTTGGGCATTGGCAAGATTTTGCATTCTCAATGCCAATATGTACTCCTTCATGTGAAATTCAATTAAAAAGCTCAAATTCATACTTCAATAATGTGATGATGTTCAATTATCTGTATTATTTATTTTATCATTTGAACTACTAATGAACTTGATGGAACTTCTAATTTTTTTCTCTGAATTCCTCTTTATCTTGACCTTGTCCTGGTCTGTCAATGTGTCATATTGTTTGGGAAAGAACCTAAGGTTGGAGTTTTTATTTTGGTTTTCATGAAAATCCTAATGCCGTATGTAATACCTTGGGTGAAAATCTATTCGGATGTTACCTTTTTTGGGTGGGTTTTTTTAGTGTTTTTTAACGTAAACCAAGTTTGTCTCCTAATCTACAATCATTAACAATTAATAGATAATCCCATCGAATAGTTCAACAGAATAGGATAATATTGAAATGAGCTAGCCTTTCACCAATAATATCAACTACTTGGAGCATCAGATGATTACAACATTATTTCGTAACTTATGATAGTCATTTTATTTGCAATTTGGCAGCAAGTTCTAAGTAAAGACAAACAGACACAGGACTTCACAAACTCATACAATTTAAACCAGTGCCATAAACCATTGGGTAGTCAAATTCACAAACATTTAAAATTTAACAACAGATTCAAATACATAGCATATAATTATAAGATCCCTAGCAATATTGCATTACAATAGTGTCAACCATATCCTAACCCAATACTTCTTACTAAATCCCTTTACAAACATATCCATCCATGATTCCATCCAAGCATTTTAATTAATTCCTTGAATTAAAGCCAAAATGGAAAACATACACACCAGAGCAGTGAGATGAACACCATAATCCTTGATTATACTATTCAAAATTATGATATGTTTATACAAAGGAGAGACATGAGCTCGAAATATAACATCATAACTCAAATGCTAGTACTGTTGTGAAACATCAAATCTTCATAGACCTAAAACACCATTACCGAATAACCCCAAACCTAAATTGTATTAATATTGAATTAACTGGTTCTTATAATCTATTTTGCAACTATACCTAGACTCGACCTCAAAATATCTGACTTGCCAACCCCTATTTTTGGCCTTGAAATCCTTCTTATAGAAAACAAAGGAGCAAACAAGCATCAAGCTAGAAATTACACATGTCATTGGTCAATTGGACCACTATGTGCCAATTCAAAAATATGATTAAAACCACTGAGTCCCAGAGCATCTTTTTGTTGATTCCACTCATTACATAATAGCCGTTGCACAAGCTATATCTCAAAACCTGTGCCAAAATCCCTCATGGAAGCAAAACCATAATCATTTATACGATAACTGTTGAGTTGTTAGTTGTCGATAATAGACACTGTTTTACTCCTCTTCGATTAAGTACTTGTCCACCCATTTCTGGTATTCCTCATCCGTTGGCTAGTTAAAATTCACCACCTCGATCACCTTAGTATCGTAAGGTGTGTACTTCACTGCAACCTGGTTAGCCTCTCTCTCAAAAGACTCTAAGAATATGTTGGTATTAATTATTTTATCCATACTGCTCACCAGCAAGTCATAGTCTGAGTCATCACAAATCAATTTGATTTGTGCATCAATAACCTCTTTTGCCCTATGTTGCCACTACTACAATGGCAAGATATTTCCCTATGCATCTATTATATCTGGTAGAAAAGTATCATTCCAGTCATCAAAACTCTTTACCAGTTCTCTAATTTTTCTACTCAAATCATCAGGTAGGGCCTGGAATCCCTTCAATGATTTCACAAAATTTAGAGTAGGCTTCAATGACTGAGGCCTGTTGTCTACATCAAACTTGGAAGCTTTAAACATAACATCTAAATCAGTGGCTCGAGGGATCCACTTCTCAACCAAAGGCAGAACTACTTCCTGATCTTTGTTAATGTTTTTAATTCCACCCAAGAACAAAGAATACAAAGAATGTACAGATGGCAACCTACAATCAACCTTCTCATTTAGATGCCTCAAAACGGTGTCAACCACCTCATTGTGTTTAGCAATTGCATCATCCTCACTTGCCTTTAGGGAAGCCTGCAATTCTATGATTTTATTCAACATTTTCTTCTTGGTAGGATCCACAAAATCCTCAACTGGCTCTGGTGCAGGGTTGAGAGCAAGTGTCTGAATGGGGGACCCAGGAGTAGAAATGATTGGGATATTAAGGGGAACTGACCCTGAAGTAGTGGGTAGTGCTCTAATACCAGGGGCACTGGAGGATTCTCCTACTTGCCCATATTTCAATCTATCAACTTCAAATTGCAACTCAACATTCCTCTGTTGTATTCTACTATATTCCCCAATTATTACATTGTATTTCTCCATCAGACTCTTCTTTTTAGCTTCCTCCCTTTCAGCTATCTTTTGGGCCAATTTGGCCACATTTAATGTCAAGCTTGTGGCTTTTGTTGTTGAGGTTTCAAAAGCTCTCTTGATGATGAGCCCTCCCCTTAGACTTGGGCCAATATCAGCCACATTTGGTTTTCTACCCTGGGGTGCCAATGCCCATATGGCCAGAGTTTCATATTCCTCACTAAAAGTAGTCTTGCGAAGCTGTCTTAACCTCTTCCTCATTGTTTTGCATAGGATGCTTGGACTACAGGATAGCATTGAATGCTATAGCATCAACTATGTCCCATTCAGGCAAAAGTAAGACACCAGCCTGAGTCACAAGTCTCCTTCCTTCCTCAGGAGTAATTCTCTTGAATTCCTCCATTAGTTCAGCCTTAACTTCATCATCATTGTCCTGTTCAGACCTATCAAGTCTTGACTCTCTCATTCTCTTGCATTTATCCTGATATTCCTCTAATTTCATTCTCCAAATTAACTGCAAGAATACAGGAGTCTTCACGAAGGCATCATCATCCAGGAATGTCTTGCAGGCCTCCATCCTGGCATCCTATACACACTGCCCCTTTATATCCATATCATTTAACACCAATTGTGTTGATGTAGGAGGAGAAGGGATACCAACCTGCATGTCTTTATTAGTTATAATTATTTCATCCATCAGAGCCTCTTGTGTTTCCTCAACCTTTTGCCTCTTTAGGCTTGGCTCTGATAGTAACTCTACAGGATCATTTCTCAGTGGTGAATCTAGGTCCACAATCCTTATCCCTCCAAGTTTCCTAATCCTTTGACCTGGTTGTGATGATTCTTGCATTACTTATTTTCCCCTTTTATCTCCTGCCTCCTCATCACTGCTATCATCTTTATTCCTCTTGTCTAGAGGCCTATCCTCTCATGGTTGATAAGTTGGCCTTGTTTCTTGAGGCCTTGCCTCTGATCTCTGAAGTCCCAAGTCCACTTCCAAATTGACTTTCTTGGTTTTCAAGGTGCTCATGATATCTTTGAAGTTATTCATTAATAAATCTATTTTTTTTTGAAATGGAGTGAACTCCATCAGTGGATCATATTTTGGATCCATTTTATGCACCATAGCTAGCAGTTTCTCATAGGCAATCCATTTCTCTTTATTCAATTCTTGCCTGCTCAAATCAAACTCATTTCTGATTAGATCCTCAAGAAAATTGAAAACATGTGCAAACTTGCCACCTTTAATTCATTGCCTAAATAGGGAAAAGAATCCCTCAGGATCATGTTGCCTCTTAGATCCACTCTTCAAATGATAATCATCAAAAAATCTTCTAAAGTGGACCCATCCTCCCTTGAAAAAGACAAAATCTGAAACAACAGTATAATCAAGGAACAAAGTCCCTTTTCCTTTCCCTGTCAAATTATCCTCATGAATGCAACCTAGTTGCCACATGACCTCAAAAAATCCCATCCTTGATGGTTCATTATATGGGAGAATGTGAGGAGCTCCCTGGAAACCATAAACCCTTAGGACAGTGCTTACGAGGTATAAGATGATGTCACCCCAATTGTGGCACACCTTCAAATCAGGCTTCCTCAATTTGGGTCAGAGGAAATCATGTGAATTCTCAAGGACCCTTGGCACATTTACCACCAATCTAGCTCTAAGTCTGGAAGCAAAACAGTTATCAAACTACACAAAGCTAGAACCTCCCCTGTTGCAAGACAAATTTGCACTCCAAACCTATATTGGTAATCTTTCTCCATTCACTTCTTGCCTCAACTCCATTTTCTCTAAGAAGAAGTCAGAATTTTTGTATAGGAACATATGCATTAATAGGGAGTACCAAAAGAAAGGAGTACCAGTGTCTCCCATATGCAACTTCAACAAACCCTCATGTATCTTTTCAGCAAGAAAAGATGCATAGTCATACACTACAGAAAAATTGGGATGTTGAATCTGAGCCCCCATAAACATATAAGCAATGGGCATCACAGTATTAGGGCTGAAACCTAAAATTTGGCAAAGTGAATAAAATGTTGCCAAGAAGTGATCAGCAAAACAGCTCAGCCTGAAAGGCTCCTGATCAGTTGGGCTGATGTGAATTGTTGAACTGCCTACCTTGGCTAAATGAGGAGGAAGCAATTTTGATCTGAAAAAAGGTTGTGACTTGGCATATTCCTGCTTCATTTTCGCAAAATCTTCTTGGACTAAGAATGGGCTATATTCACTCAAATCGAAAACTTGCCAAATCTCATCTGCATTTATATTTAGTAGAACCCCACCATCATTATCCCTGATAATCCTTGTAACAGGATCATATCGTGCTGCCACTGCTTTGAGTAGGTCAATATCAGGAAATACATTTGGTACAACTAGTTTCCCCATATCGTACTTCCAACCATTACAGAAAGGATGAGGCACATTTCGCTGCCCATACCATCTCCTAAACATTTCTAGGCCCATCATTTGGACCCTAGCATCTGCAATATTATAGGTTTTACACCTTAGTCCCTCGCCTAAGGCTTTCCCATTCATTAAAACCAAACCCCTCTTCTTGTCGTTCGTTGATAGCGGGAATTGATCTAGGAAATTGTCGTATAAATTCCTTTGCAAATAATCAATATGGCCAGAATGTTGCTTTGATGGCACCATTTCGAACAACCAGGGCTTCTCCTAAAATCAAATTCTTGAACAAACTAGGGCTACCCAAAACAAAATTACACTAGAACTTTGCAATTTCTCACAATTCAAAAGAACTAGTAACCTTACAGTATTAATCAACAATACCCTTGACCAACACAATACAACCCTCTACAAAAAAACACATTCAAATAGAAACTGTGGCATAGAAGGTAACTCACGGGATTTTGCACCTTGCAGAAAACCAAACCTCGCTGTAATTGCTTGAAAAACTCAATCTTTGGCTCTGGAGTCCTGGACCGCTTCGAAAACATTTGAATGACTTTGTGGTGAAGATAGAATGGAATTAACTACTTAAAGTCGATGAAAAATGGCCAGTAGACGTCTCATCCTCCATTAAAGCTCACTTGCATGCCGTGCCAATGGCTTCAATTATATTTTATGCAAATTGAAATCCTTGTCGTCGATCTCTTGTTCTTGCCAGATCATCAATGATCAGATAGCCATCTTTAAAAGGCTAACAACATCTCCATGTCATTATCAAGGGCCCACCATAATACATAGTGCCAAAGGAATACATGTGGCCTCCGCCTGTGATATCGTAATCACTAAACACCCTTCACTTTAGGATCATGCAATGGCAGGAAATCGTTGATTCCCTCCATCGGCGATCATGATCATTCAAAACAGTGAGCAGCACCAAAACCTATCCGTCGAGCAACTTTTCATCAAGGTTAAAACATCGTCGTCGATCTCGAGCACGTGCATCTCACATCTGGTTTAGTAACCCACTCTATAACGTACTAAAGTCTGATACAAATATTAAGCACTTTATTTACTCCTTTTCAGCATCAGCAACTTGGGACACGTGGCACCCACCCGTGATATTGCAATCACCAAGCAACCAGTGGTGATGTCATCATGATATCGCGAGGAATGGTCAAGATCAATCGTAGGGAGATCGACAGTCACTAAAAATAACCCCTACAAAATAATACAATTACTTAAAATAAAAGAGGGGAAGGGGACACCGTCGAGGACAACGACAAACGATGGCTCAAAGTTGTTCTAAAACACAAGGCACAGTCCGACCCAAACTTGAGAAATAAAAGATCAGGCGAAATATTTAGCATTTTTATTAAAAGGGGCTTGGCCTAAGTTGTTTTGAAACCACCCTCAAAAAGGTAATGTCAGAAAAGACCCAACCCAAAGATATACACTATATGGTAGGTTACTAAAGCGGTTGTGAGATGCACGTGCTCAAAATCAACGGAGGTGTTATAATCTTGATGAAAAAGTTGCTCAATGGTTATGTTCAACAACGTTGACTATTATGAATGAACATGATTGCTGATGATGGAGATCAATGGTTGCTCACCATCGTGTGATCGGAATATGCGAGGTGTTTATTGATTGTGATATCAAGGGTGAGTGCCACGTGTATTCCTTTGGTGACGCATAGTGTGGTGGGCCCTTCATGCTGAGATGGAGATTACATCAGCCTTTTTGAAGGCAGTCATTTGATGCTCTAATGAAATTGAAGGATTGATGGTTGGGATTTGAATTCGCATCAAATGCGATTGGAAACTTGGAGCCTTTGGCGTGGCATGCAAGTGAGCTTTAATGGCGGATGAGACATTTTCTAGCTCAATTCGATTGACATTAAGTAATTTTCCTTTGTTCTATTTTACCACAAAATTATAGCAGATTTTGGTTGTCTTGATGACAGTTTTGGGCCACTTTTGGCACAAGTTTCTTGAGGTTTGGCGGTTGGCCAGTGCATCAGCCATTTTCCAGCGGATGGGAAAAACAAGAAGATTCTCATGGGACTCAATTGTTGTAACAAATTTTTGAAATATCATAGGGGGGTCCAAGTGACCGATGACATGTGTATTTCTGGCCGAATGCTTGTTTTCTCCTTCATTCTCTATAAGAAATATTTCAAGGCCAGAAATACGGGTTAGCAAGTTGGATAATTTTAGGTCGAGTCTAAGTAAATTTGCACAGCGAATTGTAAAGGGCCTGTTGTTTTAGTGAAAATGTTGTTTTAGATTTTGTGTCATTCTGTAGTAGGTTTTAAACTCATTAGAGTTTGATGTTTCAAGACAGTACTAGCATCTGAATGGAAATTACTCATTTCGAACTCATGTCTCTCCATTGTATAAACATATCATTATTTTTAATAAAATGATCAAGGGTTATTTTGTTCATTTCTATGTTATGGATGTTGAACTGTTAGTCTATTAGCTTCTGTTATGTTTTGACTAAAAATCCTGATATGATTCATGAAGTGCAATATAATATAAAATATCATGGAGACTTGGAGTGCAATATAAAATATTAAATAAAATATCCTGAACTTGAAGTGCAATCATTCACAATTTATTTGAATACAATATAAAAAATCATCAACTACTATTTGGAATATGATTCATGCAGTGCTTGAGTGCAATATAAAATAAGATTATAAGATATCATGAACTTGAAGTGCAATGATTCACAATTTTCATTTAATAGAATATAAAATATCATCAACTACAATTTGGACTTTGGAACAATGGAAACTGATTCAAGAAGTGCAGTAAAAATACCTAAAACCTACTAATTCTCTTCCATTTCCCAAATGGAGTCAGGGTCCTCAAACCGATGCTCATCTTCAGATAAAGTAAAAGAGTCATCTTGATTCGGAGACTGCTCTGCACTTTGTTTGGCCTGTGTCTCAAAATCAACATTCATTGTTTGATTTGTGCCAATTTCTATATCACTGTCATCTTGATCTATCCCAGTCCCACTACCACTGCCACTAGTACCACCACTAGTACCGACTGCTCCTGGAATTGGAGAGCCTATGTTGCACAACCCAGCCCCTCTTCTTTCACATGTGGACCTCTAGATTGCGAGTGCCCTTTCAAAAGGAAATTTTTTGACATTATACGTAGTTCCTTTCATCCTCAAGAAATTTTCCAAATTCTTCTCCAGTTTGTTTCTTAACTTTGATTTCAAAAACCCCAATGTACTGAAAACTCTCTCATCCTCCATCGACCCCAATATCATTGTTTGACATAAATCAGCTAGTTAGAAATATTCTGACATCAAACCACACAATATTTCACTCTGACCTAAGCTTGTCCAAACCTTTTTTATTGATCCCGATTCAAAATCCTTCTCCTTTCCCATGGAATCAGACTGGTCCCTCATAGCTATTGCAAAACTCCGACATTGCTTTCTAAGCTTATTTTCATTTAAAATTCCTTCTATTGCCTGCTCATTATATGTTACCTTTTTTGAAAACTGTTTGATGACTATTTTTACTTGATCATGAAAATATTTTGGGTTATCTTGGTTTACCCAAAATTGAGGATACACAATACCCATGGCTTCAAGTATTTCATGTCGAGGGAATCTTTCACGAATCTCCGAGGAAAGAGATTTTGCAATTTCCTTCAAATTATCACTAACAGATTTAACAATGTCATTAAAATCTTCCTCATTAACAGGTGCTTCTTTTCTAGAGCCCTTGGCTATCTTACAATGGTACATTGGTATCTCATATCCACATACACAAATACATAAGTGCCCGCTTGCATTAAACTATAAATAATTATCAGGATTATTCAAATCAGTAATTTTCCGCCACATCAAATAATTTGCGCCTTCTTGTGTTAGATCTAGATATAGATGATCGAGGGCCAAGCATGTAAGTTTACGTAGATTAGCATATTCATAAATATACATAGTTCTATCTTGGGCTTTCTTCACAAGATTGTTCATCTCATCCAGCATGGGGAGAAGACTAGCTAAAGTCAAGAGTGTCTCTATATCGCTTAACCTATGTAAGAGTTCAAGAGCTTTGTCTACTGTGTTGTGATGCTCGTACATCAACCCAATCAAGGATTGATATTCTGAAAGAACTCGTTGAGTTGGTCCATGCAGGGAGATCCATCTAGTATCGACATCCTTGAGAAGCTTGTTTCTAGGTGTTATTCCCTCAGAAAAATGTTGAAATTCAAGGAAACGTTTGGGACTTCGACAGAAGTATGCGTGGATCTCGCAAACTAGATTTTCAACTTTTGATACTGTTGGAAACTTGCTTACAATTTTAAATGCTAAATTCATTATGTGGGCCATGCAGTGAATTCCAAGCATGTATGGTGCACAAGTAGTTTGTAACTTTGTGCAAAGACCGCTCCTTTGACCTTGCATCACTGCAGCTCCATCAGCTCCTACTCACATCAACTTTATGGCAATTGTCAACTCATCCAAACCTGCAATTTCATTCAAAGATTTCTTGACTAGTTCAAATAGATTTTACAATGTTGAATTGTCCTTCATTTTACGAACACAAAGAAGATGAGCTTGGTGAACATGTTGTTCTACAATATACATATGCATACAAACTCAAGAAGTATTGTCTACTGCAGTAACTTCATCTAAAGATAATGCAATGAAATTTGACTCTTTTAATTTCTCCTTTAAATCTTGCTTTTCCACTACAGCAAGACAGTTCACCCATTCCCATCCAGCGTTTACTAACCAATGTGAGAAGGGAAAGTGGGGAACACTCAAATGATATAATAAATCAAAATATTCTGCGTAGTTTGTCATAGGATGCCCCCTGGACAAAATATGAAAAAAAACACTCATCTGAACAGTTTTTGATAGATTTGCTGCTGCCATGGATTTTCCAAAATGAGCCTCAAGTGTACCTTCACATTTTTTAATCTTCGACATTCTATGGTTATGCTCTCCATAATCTATGGCATACTTAACATGAAGACATTCTTCCTTTGATTTCCATTGTACGACTGATTGTTCCTTTCCGTCTATGATTTATTTTTGGTAAACTTTGTCGATATGCTTTTCTATAGTGTCAAGCTTTAGCTGCATCATCTTATCTCTTCCACATTTCTAGCTACAAATCTTACATCTGACCTTTGTTTCCCTTTCAATATCATTTTCGTTTGATAACCCCACTGGTTCAAGGAATGGGTACTTCGACAACCAACCAATTTGAAAATTCTTTTTCTTTTCCCACTCGTACCCCAATTTTGCTTTGCCTTTTCTTTTCTTGCTACCAACATCATCCTCATCCAAGTCGATTATCTCATTTTGGCTATCCAGGGTATCCCTTGGAACATCTTATGTGGTATTGCCATCCTCATTCGATACATTTTGATTTAACACAATGACAATCTCACCTTGACCTTTTTGTGGCGGAAGAGTTCATGATGTATCTCCATGTTCAATAATATTTGGTAGAAGAGTTGATGGTGTAGCTCCACCTTGATCTAATGGATTAGAAGCTTTTCCAATTCCAAAGTAAGATTGTATGGTACCTCCCCATTTTGGGAATTTTGATGGCCTCCCAGTCTCTTCATTACCTGCCTGCTCAAGAGTCTTACCCTTGTTGCTCGACATATTGATCTCACTTCGAATAAAAGCTGGAAAAAAATGTCTTCTTGTTTAAGAAGGACAGACCGACAAAGAATATAGATCCCATTCCCTACTTAAAATTATATTTAAGACTAAAGCAAGAATGGAAAATAGATAAAGAAATCTTATTATTATAACTAATAGTCTAATAACAATATGAAGAAATGATCACTCACCTTTGAGTCTACGATTTCGAGTTTCGCTGACTTCTGAATCGAGAAGTAGAACCCCAGAACCGAACAAAATGTGTAAGAACAAATAACAGTTTCAATTGTATTTATATCAATCCATATTTGGAAAATTCTACGGGATTTTGAAATGGTATGTTAAAAATTTGGCGAATCCCGTGTGCTTATACAATGATACCTTGAAATTTTCAAAGCGAAATAGGTCCTCATAGGAAACTATTTGTAAATTTTAATTGGTGAATGGGTCTTCATAAGCAACTATTTGTAAATTTTAATTGGCGAAATGGGTCCCCATATAATGTTGTCTTAATAGTATTGGCGAATATGTTGGTGTTTTATGGCATGCTCCCGGGGATTACAGGCGAAAATATTGATCAGTCCATTGGAAATGCGTAGTCTGTTATGGTGAATTTATTGCCTAAACATGCCTCATAAAAAAAAACCGATGGCGAATGGACATGCATTGGACTGATACTACGTGAAACCCGGGCAATTTGAACACCCTGCTGGATACCTAGAATTCGCCAAATTCAATTTGCCCGATTCCTGGAATTTGCCAATTGTCGAAGATTCACCACTAAAGTTATCCTTGGCAATGACACTGATACCCAGAACCCAGGGATCTGATTGGTCAATAAGGTCGGGGAAAATATTTTGCACACCCCAAGTTTGATAGAGAAAGAACTTAAGCAAGGTTCAGGCAAGCTGGATCAAGACCTCATCATTTTACCATTTCTTCCAAAATCAACACACCAAAGCAAGTGAACAGAAAAGGAAGGGAGAAAAAGCAGTAGAAAAAAAAGGGGTCCACATTTTTGTGAAGAGAAAAATGGGGCATTCAGTGAGACCACACAACACAAATCAAGCTTCCAATAATCTCCCCCTTTGTCATTGATGGTAACATCATATTTATAAAAAACCATCAATAGAAAAAGAAATCAACAACAACAAATCTACAACAAGTAGTACTCCCTCTAGCTGGGACAACTCTTACTCTTCACACTCTCTCTTCATAGACTTCTTCTCTACCTATTTGAGGAATTTTCTAGATCATACTCTCTCCTACAACATTGGCTTTCTCAATCACTCTTTGCTCCTTTGTCTTTCAGACAACATTCTCCCCCATATTCTTTCTCGCACTAT
>CM021104.1:289258345-289395728 GCA_007115665.2 Sequoiadendron giganteum
ATCTGGCAACTCTTCCAGGACTCTCATAACAATGGGAGTAGAAATCTAAATACTACTGGGATGGGCTTGTGGAATATGCCTCCGTCTCAATTTCTTGAGACTGGTTTGGCAACGGATAAGCTGGAGCCAATGGTAATCCAATGGCCCAACCAAAATCTCCAAAATGATAGCTACTGCATAGCTCTTTATTTCCTAAATCTAGACATTGCAAAGCCTCAACGACTAAGAGTTTTCATCATATCTGTAAATGGCATTAACTTCTTTTCAGAGTTCAATGTTTCCATCATACCAAAGATGGTCTATGCAAGAAATTGGACTCTGTCAGGGCCCACAAGTTTATCGTTGACTCCTATTTCTCAGTCAAGTCTTGGACCAATAATCAATGCAGGGGAATTATTTCAGCTGGTTAGCCTGGGAGGAAGAACTATAACAAGGGATAGCAAATCTAAGCCCTAAGCCTGCCTTGATCCTTCTACCAATAGTTATTGGACTCTTAAAACATGTTTTACACTCTAGCTAAGTTATTCTAACAGTATAACATTGTGAATTTGACCAAAGCGATAGCTCTGAATTTAGTAAAGAAGTATTTGATAAATGTGCCATCTGATTGGCACATAGATCCCTGTTTACCAATTGGATATTCATGGACTGGTATAAGCTGCTCAGAAGGTAGTCCCATCAGAGTACAAATTTTGTAAGTTTATTCCTCTTATTTCTATTGTATTTCTATAAATATGAAGATTTAACCACTTCAATGTTTCTTTTCAAATGGGTTGTGGTGTACCTAGTGTTAATTTGGACAGTAGCAAGAACAATACCATAAAAGAAACAGGTGACTAGGTTGGTGCAAGGTTGTAGTCATAATTATTTAGATATATATTTGAGTTTGATCCATATCTAAAACTTTTTGATCCATGTTACTTTATCCATGGAAGGCATCTGGAAGGCAACAAATTCAGTGGAGTGATACCCAATTCTTTGGCACAACTTAAAAAATCTATCTGAACTGTAAGATTGTTAATTTCCCTGCACATTTCTTTTCGATTTATGATGATAACATTTTGAGGTGAAAACAGGTTTAAAAAGAGTTCGTTTATATGGCAGGTTTTTTCAATCCAATGATCTTAGTGGACAAGTACCGAACGGCCTATCCAATAATACTAATCTAAATCTTCAGTAATTGAATCACCTAAACTTTTCAAGCTTCTATTTTTCTGGTCTATTCTGATTTGTTCCAGCATTTATAGACCCATTTAACTTCTTTTCACCATTTATGAGCATTAACGCAATTTCTGTGTTTCAGGGTTCATTCAAGAAATCCTTCGCTCGTGAACTAATCACTTGGAGTAGAAAGAAAGGCAGAGAACCATCCAGGATTTGTGTGTTTCAGGATTCATCCAGGAACAAAATGTGAATTGAGATCTAGGGCATTGGGATTACCAAGCATCTTATTTGTTGTATTTATAAATTTGTAATAAAGTTTGGACGTTCAATGCTTCAAAACCAGTCTCTTTGTAGATTGTTTGCCTTTCAAAATTGAATTAATTGGATCTCAAGCAATTCAAGCATAAGCTTGAAATGAAATGCCATTATATTACATGAAATACTAACCTTGGTGATTATAATTTGTTGAAGATAATAAGATTTCACTCCCCTCTTTATCGTTCTTGACTGAGATTTCTTTCGATGTTTTGATCTACAATTCTTTTACCTTTAATATATTTAAACAATATTAAATAATTCATTTGTATAAAAGAATGTACAAAGATTGGAAAAGTTAACACATTGTCCAAAAAAGCATAACTATCTGCAGGAATCTAATTATACAAAAATATACAATTATACATTTTTTAGTTTCTTTGTACAAAGAAGATATCATTACAGATATCTTTGATACATGAAATACACTGTTATTTTTCAAAATATGTACATGTGATATGTATAAGAATTAATGTACAGTGAAGATATCTATACTAGTATTTGATGATGGATAAATATTGTTATTGTACAAAGTATGTACATATGAGTTATTAACAAAATTAAGGATTTACAACATTTAGAAAAAGTAAAAATTGTTCAATAATGATCTTCGATGACCCTTGCTCTAGTGTTCGTCATAGTACATTTCTTTTAAAAAAGAGTAGAAACCGCCTACTTTCCTACATGTTTTATCAAAATCTTTTGCAATATCTTCCATTTGCTGGACTTCTTCTTCTTCAAGAGCGATAGTAAGATACATTGCTTCTTCAATCTCTTGGATAATCTTTTGTGAATGTTCAGAAATTGATTTTATTAGTTTTCCAATTGGTGTTTCAATGTACACATTTGAACGGACAAAATCATCATCTAAAATTACTATTGGACTTGTTACTAAATTTCCCGTTTCATTTTGGTGACCTTCAATATTTTCCATTATCTAAAAATAACAAATGAAATTATTAATGTAAAAGTTGAAAGAAGGTAGCAGGTGCCTTTTGTCAAGAAACAGACAATAAACATCTTTACAACTCAGTAGATGCAATTAACCGATTGTTATCCTAAAAGGATAGAGAGATAGAATTTACCTCTTTTCAAATAGCTTTTAGACAGTAACTAAAACTTTGATGGTCTTCAAAAATACCCCTAGTAATTTGAATGTGTATACTCCACCTCCAATCTGCAACTATATATGGTAGTATAAAAAATAAACTTATAAAATAAACTGTAAATTTTTAAAATAATAAGCTTATGATCTTTCTATGATTGCTAAAAAATCTGAAAATTACTACTTGCAACAAGGACAATACATTAAAGTGCTCACATTTGTAACTTAAGATTTGAAAACCTAAGCTAAAAATCTTGGCCACTGTGATTCAAAATCTCTTATAATAGCTATTGGCTAAGCTTTGTTTTTGAGTGACTTTTGATAATTTATTGTTTCATGTGAGACTTCTGGAATAATCTGAATAGTATTGAAGTTACCAACATCTTCCTTAAACCGGAAAAATTAAATATTATGTAGATGATTCTAGAAGACTCACATGAAAATGAAATGTTATAGTCAATTGATGGCGATCCAGGAAACAGAGTCACTAGCTCTATTTGGAAAAAAGTAAAGAAGGGACAAAGTGTCATGGAATGTAATCATTACATGATACCAAATGAAAAGGGTGACAAGGCTGTAAATCTTTTTAGAAAATGATACCAAAATTGGGAATAGGGATTCAAGGTGAGAGTAATAAAGCCAGATTTGAAATTATTATCTTTGCAAGCATGACATGGCATAGAATATTCTCCAAATGCTTGAAAAAATGTCTGTTCAATATATGGCAATGCAAGAGCGCAGTGATGGTAGCAGGAGAGTAGTATATAAGAAGAAGAAAGCATGCATACAATTGATTTAAATGGGTCAAGGATTCAGATCAGCTTTTTAACTAATGGACACCCCCCTACAATATTATAAAAAATACCATTTAAATTTGTAAATGTAGAGACTGAGATTCTCTAATACTAAGGTTGTGTAATACCCCAATTTTCATTTTAATAAACATATTCTAAAACCCTCAAGAAACACTATTTTCAGGAGCAACTCGCAAAATTGGAGTGAAAGGTCAATAGCAGCGACAAACAGTTTGGAAGAACATAAACCAATATCGGCAAGGAAATTAGCAAAAAATGCCAACAAACAGTCATTACTAGTGTTGAGATTCATGGGTTCCAAATTTTGAAGTCTGTTCCAAAGAGAGCAGAGGTCGTGAGTGTGAAGCTAAGGCACATTACAAAGAAGATATTTGATAGGAACTTTAAAGCATATGATCAGTATAGGAACAGTGTAGGTCTCAAGGATGTGGTGAAGACAAGGGTAACCAATAGGAATATAGAATAATGAAACCAGGGCAAGTGACTTACCTCAGGATTGTGCATAAATTTTGTCTTTATGTCAACGATGATGAGAAGGAAAATATATGGATTGTAACCTGCGTACAATAACGAAAAATGAGCTGCCCATATATAGGTTGCCAAAAATCTAAAATCAAATCAGGGCAAGTGACTTACCTCAAGATTCTGTAGAAATGGTGTCTTTGTCTCAAAGATGTTGAGGACAAAAATGAGCAAAGTTTGCAAGAAGAATATTAAGAAGCATTAACGAAGTAGGAAGAGGAACGACTACAACTATGAACAAGTCGATGAAAATATGAAAACAAGAAGCAGTTTAAGGAGAAATAAATATGCAAACGAGAAGCTATTAAAGGGTCGTATTTCGGGTTAACTCCATTATGTGCCATGTTTTGTTGGAAAAAATAAGTGGCACATTCTTTGGTACGAGAGCTTCCCCATTGTAATGCTGGAGAAAACATGCAATAGCGGTGTTACATTTGCAAATGGGAGGCTATAATGATGATGGCGAAATAAATAACATTTAACAAAAAAATTCAATATTTATTTAAAAAAAAACTTAAAAGCATTCTATGGACGAGATTAAATCAACCGTATTGCATTCCTTGTAGTGAACTCTTGACCATTGATTTCATAATTGGCTTTGAAATTCTCAAATAGGACACGCCTTCGACGTAACTAGCACTTGCACCAGAAGGGGTGCAAGGGTTAAGCCGATAGAAAAATATATGTAATTAAAATCTAAACATAATCAAATCCCTAAATATAATAGTGGCATGAAATCCCTTTTTCAGCCATAGACATCATTGTTATAGGAGCAATCCTCTTCAATGACATTGCTCTAAGGCCACCCTCTAGCATTAGGCTCCCCCTAGGATAGACTTTGTGACTTGTAAGATATTTTTATATGTTATTGTAATTTACAGTTTATTAAAATATATTAATTTTTAAGCATAGTAATTTATATGTATATTTAATAATTTTCATTAGAGAATATAATATAATAATAATATAATGTATATTTATTATATCTAGTGTATTATATTTATGCTATATATAATCTATTTATTACTATATATTGCAATATATTTATATGTCAATGTAATTTGTACTAGATTAAAAATATTAATTATAACAATTTTATATTTTTATTTAATAATTTTTATTCTAGAATTTAATATAATATAATTTATATATATAATATTATCTACAATCATAATATAAACATATAATAAATAATTTAATTTGTATTATCTAAAATAATTATTATATTGTAAATAATTATAACATTATATCAATTAAAAAAGGAAATATATGGTAATTTGGTATAATTTTCGATTTAACTGCAACAATTAAATTTAGAAATTTATTAAGGTATAAAAATTTGAAAATATACGCTTACCTCACTATTTGATCTTTGTCTTGAAAATAGTTTATTTGCGCATAAATCTGTATGCCACACAACACATTCACATTCAAGCTTTATATTTTATTGAAATCAAGGACTGAATCTCTTACATGGAGTGGAAGAGTCCATTCAAGTACACAGCCATGAACAAAACGGAGAACTGAAGCAACTAATAAATGGTAAATATGGCATTAAATCTGTTGAGAGAGCAATCTCCTATTTTGCACAGCCCTAACCAAATTTAAACATGCTTTCTTAGCTACATCTTTACACTACTCGCTTGCATTATTCTACATTTCCTCCTCGCGATTTCCACCAGGTAGGAAATTAGTATGTTCCTTTCTATCATTTTTATTTTATTTTAAAAAAAATTGTGTGGTTTAATGTTTGAAAGATAAATTTTGGGTTGATAATCTAGTAAGATAATTATTTATTATTTTTTTTGATGTGTAAGATTATTATTGATTGTTTGATTATTGAAATGTGTGATGCTTAAATAGAATGTTTATTTCATGTATTGTGGGCACTAATGATTATTTTATTTTATGTATAATATTTGATATTCTTTGGATGGATCATTCTCTTGGCAGGCCTAAGAATTCTCGAGGGAATGAGGCCAACAGGGTTGCCAAGGGGAATATGAGTGTGTCCACTTCTAGAAGCATTGGGAGACTTGCTTGGTTCCATCCAACTGAGAGTAGCTGACTTGGTTCAACAATAGCGACGTCGGTCCATGTCTTGGAAAGCCCCATTTTTGAGATTGTAGGATCATAACTACCTACTTGCACTAAATAGTAGGATATATATTTATATATATATCACATTTTTCAATAAATGTTTTTTTTCTTAGGAAGCTACCAACACATCTTTTTTCTTCTATAAATGTTATTTGTACAAACATCTGATTTGTGTTTTTTTCTAGGTTGTATGAGCTGAAATATTTTTCTTAGTATAAATGTATTGTTTTCTTTAATTTACTCCTTTACATGTACCTAGATTGGTATGTTTCTTTTTAGGAAATAAATAATATTATGAGTAGCAATGTTAAAAACACACCTATATTGATTTTTTTCAATGAATCAACAATATTTCATTGATGTAGCAATATGGTGTTATTCTCTAAATGTTAAATGTTTCATAGTATAGAACCCTCTATTTTACACTAGAAAACTTGATTTTCTACAACTAATTTCTTCTTTAGAAACCAACAAATAGAAGTAAAGCAACTAATAAAGGTTGCCATTTGGAATTGTCTAGAAAAGACAGCTGGCAAATAATCAATCATAAAAAATATTTATCACAAGATTCAAACAACTATATTGTTGAGGAAACTATCAGAGAAAATCTCAAATGTTTACAAACTATATAATCAAATAACCAATTTATGCACACAAGCTTGATAACGAGTACTAATCTAGGATTATAGCATCCAAAAAATATTTTCTATCAATTTGGGAACACTTAGTCTCATACCAAAAGCTTGAAGAACATCCTCAACCTATGTAATGAGGGTGCCAATATGGATGAGATGTGGATGTTGTAAGACTTATTCTTGATGGTGAGTAGTAGCACTAGAATCAAATAGTGTAAGTTTTAATTTTTAGTACTTATTTAAATTATATTTAATATTATACATTGTATTAATTATTATTTAATGAATATAATGTCATCATTAATACTAACTAGCACTTGCACCAGGAGGGGTGCAAGGGTTACACCGATAGAGAATTATTTGTCTATTAATAAATCGAAGGAAATATTTATATAGTTCATTTTTGAGAAATAAATTATAGTAGCAACAAGAAGATAGAAATACGAAAAATACTGAAACCTCAAATTTCTAGAGATTATTCTCATACTATTGATTTTACAATTTATTCATCCTCCCATGTCCTCCATGTTGCATAAAATGGTCCCTTAATATAATATAAGGTGATTGTAACAAACGTAATAATATAGCAAATTAGTTCTAACTATTTCCTCAACTATTTCCTACAACAACTCCATAACTATCTCCTATGATCTCTCCCTAAACTCTCCATGATTTTCTCACCAATCTTTATCCCTTTATTCTGTCAACTCTCTCCATCTTTTATTCCTACACAGACTTCTAGAATTAGTCCACTTTACTATATTATTAAACATTACAAAATATGAAAATATTATCTCACACTCCCTCTTAGCAATTATTTGTAATTTTCATTTTTCTCACGAGTGCTTGCTCCTTCGTCTTGTGCTTGTAACCTTATTGTCGATGCTCCTGCATCAGACTCCCAAGGAACAAAAATAACTCCTCGTGGACTCCTGTCCATGAGTTTTCTAATTCCTCTTGTTGATTGTGACTTATTTCCCTCCTGGATCCCAAGCTTTATTAACTTTGTCCAATTCGTGTCTTGTAGTTGTTGATATGTCGTTGCTCTCCTCAATCTTCCAGGTTTCCATACTTTACTTTGCAATGCTCCACTTGTCCTGCTGATGTATTCTCTTGAGATCAATTGATTTTCGTTGTTGATTTTCTTCTTCACTTTAGTATGCCTCCTCCATGAATGTTTTATGAAAGATTGACTTTCATATTTCAAAGTCTCACATTTACCTGCGTTTGCACATGAAACGAATTTATCATAGTAATCACTCAATCTCCAAAAATCATCATCAATCATAAGAATGATTGCTTCCTTCTCTTTACTGTTGTCTCAAAATATGTAATTTGTTGTCCAAGTCCATATGTATTTATCTCTCTTTGAACCTTTGATTCCTCTTTTACAATTTGTTGATGATATTTGCTTCTTTCTTCTTCTTCATGCTTCTTGGTTATAACCTCATCCTCTTGTGTTGAATGAAATAAAATTTCATTCTCAGGTTCTCTCATCAATCTCTCCACCAATTTGATTTCCTCATCAAATTTCATTAGCCTTGTACCTGAATGCTTCTCTTTATCTCCTTGATCCTTCTTTTGGCTATCTTCATAAACCAACATGTTCTTGTTCACTGCAACAATAAGTTTTTACAACTATTCTCCAATAACTGTATTTTTCCATTGTGTGTGGTTTTCACTCTGATTGTCTTCATAAGGCAATTCTGCCTCTCCTTCTTTGATAATATTATTTTGATCTTCTTGTATTCTCATGACAATTTTGAGTGACTGTCCATCATCCTCAACACCTATAAGACCTGCATGCATACACAAATTATTAGTTTTTAAAACATAAGGCTTTCTAGCCTCATTTGATATTTCCATGGATAGATCTTCATGTTGTTCTAAACTTTCCAAACAATCTATGAGACTTCCATGAAGTCTCTCATCAACATTATCATCATCCTCTCTAAGGAATGATCCCTTTTTTGGTTCACAATAGTGAACTTCTTCTTCCTCAAACTCAGTTTCTCTGAGTTCTTCCTTCAATTGAGCACTCAACATGTGCCTCAACTTCTTCCTCAACTTTCTAACAAACAATTTCTTAACATGCCATATAACTCGTTTCTTCATTCTCCATCCATATCTCTGGTCTCTCACACTATCCTGTAGCAACATCATCATTATACTGATTTGTTCTTTCATCTTAACAATTTCTCTGTCAAATTCCTCTTGACTCATTCTTCTCATTTCTATGCCATTTGCTTTGGCATTCTCCTCCATTCTATTGTGGCTTTTATTTGAATTCTTGTCATGACTATTATTAGTCATCTTTTCTCTTTCTCTGCAAACTTTCCTTTTCCACCTGTGAGCTGCACTAAGCCTTTGTATTAGCAAGTTTGTTTCACCTTGCCAAAAGTACCTCACCAAGCTTGTCACCTCTGAGCTTGGCCTTTTGGTAAACACTGGTTCTCTTCTATCTAGAACCTTATGAGCTTCCTTGCTCTCCTCTAGGCTTCTGCACTCTACTCACTCTCAAGACATTCACTGTCTCTTTTCTTTGGACAAATCTACCCACATTTGCAACTTGTGGAGTTATCTCAACAACTTCTACCCAACCTCAGCTAGAAGTTGTTCTTCTCTCAATGATGCAACCTCTACTATAAGGGTTACCACACTTTTCTTTCTCTTTATGTTGCCACCTGCATTCAATGAATGTTAACTGCAAATCATAAAGACCAGGTTACCTGCTAGATCTCAATAAATTTTCTTCCCGAGTTCTTTCTTTTGCACTGTTGCAAGACTCTTTATGCCACCGGTTTTCTCAAGTTGCCTTCAAGCTTCTATTAACATCTTCATCATTCTGCTTCATTAATGGATATGTTGATCAATGTCCATCAATATCCTTATGACTTTATGTATTCAACTTAACTTTGACTTTGTTGTGACTCCAAACTCAACCAAAGTCTTGACATTCTTAACACGTCTAATAACTTTAACTCTAGACCATAAATTTTGGGTGTCGGATAACACCGATCACGCACCCTCAACTTTTTAAATAACTACTTTTACAAGACTTTTCAATTTATCATGACAACTTTAATGTAATCAGACTTAACCTTCCTTCGACAAAACTCTACATAACCATTTCAAGCACCTTAAAAATATCTTATTTGCCAACATACCAAAATTTTCACTATATCTTTCAACTTACATTTAGACTCAACATCAACTTACAAACTTTTGTGATGACTTTACTTATTGAACTTGACTCTCAACAATTTGACACAAACTCTCGACTTGACTTGGACATTTGATTCCTTGACATCAATTTTATACTTGCAACAGAAAACCCGTCATATTCTGATCATAACTGCTCACTTATCGAAATGAATTTTTCAAAATTCTTTTCATGGTTTGATGCTCCTCGTTTCTACCTTTCCAAAACATTTTGAATTTCTCAATTTCGTTGAGAAACAAGAAAGTTATGGGCATTTTACTGAAATTGATTTTCTTATTACAGCGAACTTTACAGTGACGCCTTAACAAATTTTCACACAGCAAGTAATATAATATTGTATTACCTCTATAAAATCATTTCCAAATTCAAAGCACCAATGACCAAATTCTTTACCTTTAATGGACACTCTTTAACAGCCTCATGGCTGCACACTCTTCTCTAATGACTTCTAAAATTGGTGGCATATCCGACCATCAATACTGGAAAGAAATATTGAACGAAACAACATCCTCCTTCCTTACGTGGGTACTTACTCCTGCAATTGTAGACCTCTGGCCTGATTTCCTCAATGACTTTATTTTTCCTCAGCTGTCACGGTTTTCATCAAGTTCTTTTTCTACGATTGATGCAAGCATCACTTTTTTTTTTTTTACTTGACTGGACGATTTCATTCTTGGGTTGCAGCATCTCCTTAGGCGTCCTTCGATTTTAACACATGTTTTGGTGTTTATATCTTTGCTTCATTAAACAGCGATCTCCCAATCTCTTGGTTGGCGATTTAAACAACAAAGATCTTTACCTTGCAGGCGGCTGACTAAGGCGTCTAGACTTTAAAAACTTGATAAATCACAGGACTTTCAGCTCTTTCATGAAAAAAAATGCAAAGCCCTCAGATGCACCCAATGCAATTTTCATCTTGATAGACCATGGAAGAGGCAGGGAAGGTTTCTAAAGAGATTATTTTCCAAACTCTTAGCTTGTGCCTCTTTTCTTTTAGTAAGACTTTTCTTTGGCAGCAATCCTGGGCAGCAAAATTAATAACAACAGCTTCCTTTGCAGCAACAAAAAAAATAGGGATAAACTTACGTACAATATGCCTCTTCAAAATAATCTCCTTCAGATCTTCTTTTGCAGGATGGCGCTCAGACATAGAACCCACGACTTTAGCTTTTGCAGCAGCTGGCAGCAATCTTTTTTTTTTGATTGACTACACTTTGTTTGGCTGCGATCACGCAGAGGCTTCTTCTCTACAAATCTCCCTTGGATAACTCTAGGCTCTGATACCAAATGATGAAAGCAGAGCGTGGCTATAAATCTGGAAACTAATAGCAAAGAAACTTGAAAATACTGAAACCTCAAATTTCTGAGAGATTATTCTCATACTATTGATTTTACAATTTATTCATCCTCCCATGTCCTCCATGTTGCATAAATGGTCCCTTAATATAATATAAGGTGACTGTAACAAACGTAATAATATAGTAAATTAGTTCTAACTATTTCCTCAACTATTTCCTACAACAACTCCATAACTATCTCCTATGATCTCTCCCTAAACTCTCCATGATTTTCTCACCAATCTTTATCCCTTTATTCTCTCAACTCTCTTCATCTTTTATTCATACGTAGACTGCTAGAATTAGTCCACATTACTATATTATTAAACATTACAAAATATGAAAATATTATCTCACACTCCCTTTTAACAATTATTTGTAATTTTTATTTTTCTCTTGTGTTTGCTCCTTCGTCTTGTGCCTGTAATCTTATTGTCGATGCTCCTGCATCAAATATCAAATTTTGAAACTAAACTAAGCACATAAACATGTTGTGCTAGAAGATTGAGAGCTAAATTGTATGACACTGTACCTATTAACAAGCTGATTGATAACAAAAACTAATGAAGCCAGACACTTTCATAGTCTAAAACTAAATTATATCGATGAACATTAAACAAATATCTACCACAATGCTCCCATAATTGATCTTATTGTGATTATAAAATTGAATTTGATTTACAAAACCCTACGAAAGCAAATAACTAATCTTGCTACAACTGCAGATTTTTGCAGCCTTTAAACAAAACTGAGAGAAGCATGACAGTGTCGCTGCAATAAAAAACTTCATTGGCCCCATAGATATAGAAAAATTCATTCTGATATCTACAGTTAGAGATCATTAGGGGATGTTCTGCATAGCTCCAAACAACTTCATTTATAGTTGCAAGATAGAAGTTCAACACTATAGTCAGTAGGAAAGGTGGCACGAATATAAGATAAAGAAGATTTTGAAGAGTTACAGCACTAAATATTTAAACCACTGTCATTGACATATTTATAAAAACAAAACTACCCTCAAGGGCATAGTGCTGTAAAATGGTCCCCATCCATCTTCTCCATAGCTGTTATAAGCGATAGCTAAAAGAGACATTTGAGAGGAAGCCTACAAATTACGGAAGCTGCTTAGAATGAAATAAAACACCAAAAAAATGATCCATCAATACAGAGATGCCAAAAAAACACACTGAAACCATGGAAAGTGACTTACTTCAAGGTTTTACACAATTTGTGTTGTGTTGTGAACGAGCCTGATAAAAAAAAGGACAGTTCATAGGAAAAGTATTACAAAACCCTATGCAAAGAAAAAATTTCTGAGACAAACCAATATCAATCTCCCTATAGCTGTTGATTTGGTCTATTTACAATCAAGAAGAGATCAAGCTTAAGGTAGACGCTAATTTTGGGAAGGCACCAGTAGGGGTTAAATAACGTTCAAAAAAGTGGTGAATTTTTTTAAACGCCCTAGGCATGCTAGGTTAAGCCACTGCAGCCCACCAGTTGTGAGAGACCTTTGTTGTTTCCATCATAATATGGCCATTTGATGGATTATATTCAGGTTTATATTATATATTCTATTTTATAATACATAATATCTTTCTATTTTCCCCCCTTCACGTCTTTGTGTGTAATGGATATGCTAAAAAGGTGTGGAAGGTCATATATTCTAATATTGATGGCATCTCCATCTTTGTCTTGAAACTCATACCCCCACATCTCTAGGTAACTATTTATTCTTTCATAGTAGGAGACGTAAAGGCTCATCTTTTCTCCATGTAGGGATACTACATAAGGTAGAAAGCAATAAAGATAATATTATCTTGGAAAAGACAGTCAAGTGATAGCTGGTCGACATAAAAAAAAATCATTTTGTATACATTTTATGACTTTCCTATCAATTTCTTTTTTGTATTCCATATTATAAAAATACAAAACTCCAAATAGCTAAAAATCCATCAATCATGTAGAAACCTTAACATATTATCAAAGGAAAGCACATGACCGAGTTTAATAACTATAAATGAGTATACAACAACAGGGTAGTAGCTCATAATACAATAATAATCTCTATTTATGTAAAGTCATAATAAAATTGCAAAGAATGGCATAAATAAATTTGGATACAAATAATGATACATAACTTGTATAGTACAATGTTGTCAAATAATTACATTATAATGATACATTTGTATAATGTAACACATATTCGAAGATGCAAGAATATCTTCATATTTTAATGCATATATATGTCATACCAACATGTTATAGAGGTCATTCACTTTCATTAGGCTTAAATCTAATTGTTGCTCTAGCTTCAGTTAACCTTTCTATCATGCCTGATGTCACCTTAGTTGTCTCTTATGCAAGAACAATCAAAATTCATTGAGATTTGTTACAAAATAATACATATTGTAACTATCACATTTGGCATGAAATTTGGCACCAGTGACTCAAAACTACCCGTTAATAAGCTATTCCTTATAATACATCTAAATTGATGTTTATGTTATTGAAACTACACACTCATTTTCAACTCCAAGAACTAGACAAGTTGATCACAATATTTGAGATTTTGCACAGGATAGCTCATAGGTTTAAAAACCCATGATGGTAAGAAGCGGGGTTTGCAACATTCAAACTAGACCCACTATAATTAAAAGTACCTTTTTCCCATATATCAACTTAACCAATCATGGTAAAGACCATTTCCTTCCAACTAACAAAATTCCCATTTTGATTAAAAAGTTAAAACTAATACAACATGACCTATATTGCCCCTGCCAGATTACCTCATTAGGGTAAAACTGTGTCTGCCCAAATTATATTAAACAAAAAGTAAAGGAAAAATTAATAAGAAGTTTGTTACTAGACTTCTACCATTGGCCTCGATGGGGCTGATGTTGATGTGGCTATTGTTGCATTCCACCGGAGGGATTACTGCTACTAGTGCCCCCAACACGCTATTGGAGGCGATCATATTATAAGGCATCATATGAGTATACATGACTCCGCTAGAGCACTGTCCATAATCCACCGCTTGTTGTTGCATAAATTAAGGCACAAACTAGACCAAATGATGTAAGGATTAAAATTTACATCAAATTAATACTTTGATCTAATTTTTAATGCTTAGTGATAGAAAAAGAAAAGATTTTTCTTATGGAAGAACTTGTTGATGACTTAAAAGGGGAATACTTTGGGAACAATTAGAGAAAGTAACCTTGTACATTTGGTAATGTGTTGAACAGTAAGATGATAAGATACTATTTCTAGTTTTATAATTTTTGATAAATTTACTCGTCAACGTGAAATTTTGACTTGATCAATGGCTCTCCATTGAAAACACAGATACAAATGAAACTTCTTAGGGAAATGAGGTCAAAGGACTTCACAAAACATAACCAAAACCAAGCAAAGTAAATATACCTGATGCCCACCTGTTCTTTCTACTGTATTCAACCGATTTTGGGTATTCAAGGAACAATATACAATCAACAAGACATGGATGGAACTTTTTTCATCTTTCTAAAAACACCCAATACTGAAAAATTTAATTAGGGCTTTCATAATATTGTGTAGGATCTGTCTAATGAGACAAACATAAACAAGGCTTGTAGCCTTGAGTGACATCTATATGTTTACCTTCAATGATGCCAATTGATAGGACTATAGATATTAGTAAATGGAGATTTGTTCTTACCTCACTAAATATGGAAACGGATAAAACAAAATAGAAACATATAGGTGTTTAAGTAAATGATTTGGAGTTTTCGGTCAAACACTGCATCATCACAGTGATATATTGAAATTCAAATGAAGTTACTGGTAATGTTAATCAATTGGGTTTGCGGTGATTTATGATGTTACTAGTAATGTTAATCTATATAATTACATTATATAATTATTGTGGGTGTCTTTATCGTTTTCAAACAAGTAAATTCATGTGACCAAGTAGTAGCCAATTTGCATCTATTAAAGTGAAATGAGAGTGTTTTTTTTTTTTGGTAGCTCTTCTTTTGAAGTCCTAAAATTCATATGCAGTGCAACACAATATTGTTATACAGAAAGAATATAATTTGAAAATATATTTCTACATATGTAAATACAACGATAAATTTAAAAAAATAAAATTGAGAAAGAGGTTAAATCTTCATTTTTTTCTTTTCTTGAGCATCCAATTGACCACCTATACAAGGAGAAAATGATGTAATTAATTAGTTTTAGTGTTTTTCCTCTAATAAAAGAGGGGGTATATAAAATTCTATAACTTTGAAAGACAGTGTAGTAAATGTACTTATCTAAACATGTTATTGAGAAAACAATTGTAGGTAAACTTCTTCTTTCTTTATAATAATGTTGTATGATTTTTTTTTTTCATTTTAGAATAGTGATTGAAAGAAAATGTAGACTCTATGTGAAGGCCTATTATGAGGGATAACTTTAAGAAACTCCCCCCTTGGCGCAGGTGTAAAATCCTGGTGAATCTGGTATACTTCTCGATGAAAAATATTATTTCTATTGGCGATTTTTTTCGTTTTACGGAAAAAAAAAATCCCAATTGGTGAATCTTTTATAATCCCTAGAAGTTCATGGAAAATCTTGGTGAATTGCAAATTGTTTTAATAGAATAAAATATTTTTCATTGGCGAGTAAAACCGTTTTTCAAACCAAAATTGTTTTTCCATTGGCGATTAAAACCTTTTTTCAAAGAAAAAAATATATTTTCATTGGTGAATTAAAAAGAATCTCAAAATAGTAAAAAAATCTATTGGCGAAATAAACAGATATGCCAACGAAAAATCATAGGGGCCGTTCATTGAATGTTCGATGGATGACTGTAGTTGCATTCTGGAAGTAAATCTCTAAAGCACTAGACTCGCGATTTGAAACCTCTGGAATAACACTATAACCGTTAGATGTAGACATGTGGCGAGATCAAGGCTCATTGCTCATCACTCATTCTGTCTTTTCAATGCCTCGACATTGTACATTTCATTTAATTGAAATTCTCAGTCTTTTTGAAGAAAGTGTGGTTGTCGTACTGCTAGTGCAGGCCGTGGTGGCGATTAATGCCATATGTGATATGAACATCCAAAGTAATTTATTGGACAATTCATAGCTTTAATGAAACAAGATTTGTAATGATTTCATATCGTTTGAATGAGTGATTTTGATAGCTTGTCAGCTTGAGGTAGAGTTCAAGTTTGCACGTAGCAAGACATCAATCAAATTATAAATTTTAATTATATAGGCTGGTAGCAGCACTGGTGGCCCATAAATAGGGATAGTGATTCAGTGATTAGTAGATAGTGCCATAAGGGTTTTTATTTTCTAGGGTTAATAAGGATTCACGAAGAAGATGATGCAGTATTGGGGATACTGTAAATTCTCCTACCTACAATTATGTAGTTACAGAGTAATCAGTAAAAGACGAATTTCCTTCAAGTTTAGAATGGGTGGAATTGGAAAGAAGTTGATTTGGTTAACCTAAATTTTCAGATAGTTTTTGAACCAGGATGAGAAGCTTTGATGGAGATAAGTGCTATCCCAATGCATAGAGGCTGCAGGTAAAAGATGGGAGTAGATTTGCTTCTCCTCCTGTATTCTAACAGCTCCCATTTCCCTAGCATGGTTGGCCAGGCAAGCCCCATGCATTTATTTTCAAAGAGACATTTGTATTTCATCTTCTATATGACTTTGGTTCTCGAAGGGGATAAGTAAATTTTGTATCTTCACGGCTCCCATTTCCCTAGGACTGATTGGAACCCCCTTTCCCCAGCATGGTTGGCAAATCCACCAACTTGGAAGCTTGGAATCATGAATTTATTTTCAGAGCCAGATTTATTTTTAGAGAAAGATGTGTAGTAAGTTTTCAGCAGCAAAGCTTGGAAATTGGAATCAATTTGTAATCCATTGTAAGTTTGTAATGAGCAACAACTTGGAATAAATTATTAAATTTTGTCTATGTACAGTACTAAAGTGACACATTGACATATGTTATTTATACAAAATAGGAGCTACAGTGCTGCTCGTCTGTAAAAAGATATGTAATAATGTGACATTAAAATTCAGTTGCAATAAAATAAATGGTTGTGTTGTGTTATTCTTGAATCTTGATTCCTTGAATCTTCGTTATTCATTTACGTTTAAGAGTAAAGAGTTGTTTTCTGAGTTCGTAACTTCAGTGTCTATTAATAATTTAATATATTCAAATCCATTTTTTTTCTTTTGAGAAATTAAGCAATATACTCTATGCAATATGCACTTGAGAATTCATGGTTACTCAAGTTTCAAGTTCAACCATTGGATGAACATTTGATGTATGGTTGTAGTTACATTCCGTAATGAAATGAACAGAGCGATGGCCTTCCCAATTTAAACCTTTGGAATTACCCTATAACCGTTAGATTTAGAAAGATCAACGGTTAAGATTATGACAATAGCAAACAATCAATATGAAAATTTTATGACAGTTTGGTCATTTAAATGCCTATCAAAAAAATTGATTAATTTACGAATTTTTATATAAAATCTTTTATAAATGGAATATCTTGAAAAATTAGAAAACAATGATAATTATTAGTGATAAATATAAAAATCTAGTGTTATAATTAACAATTAACAAAAGTTTCTAAAATCGTATTAAAAATAAATCTTGTTAAATATATTCTAAAAATTAAAAATAATTATGTTTTATTTTGAAAAGATTCTAAATTAATATATATTTTTATAATAATATTATAAATCACATATATTAATATAAAAAATGATAGCTATTAATATTATAAAAAAGTCAAAAGTTTCTAAATTCATATTAAAAATATTCAAAAAAGTTATATTCTATTTTCTTTTTATAATAAAAATTATAAAATGATATATATTATAAATTAAAATACTATATAATAATTTTTTATAGTTTAATAAAAATATAGCAAGTCAAACTATACGGTCTAATAGATTTTATAGCTATAATATAGGGTCTAAAATTGAAAAAATGGTCAAATATTTAATAGACCATCAAATTCCAGGCGTGCTGTCAACTGTCAAGTGATTAATGTTTATTTTTAAAGTTAATATCATAAATTACTCAAGTTTCAACCGTTGGATGAACATTTGATGTATGGTTGTAGTTGCATTCCGTAATGACATGCACATAGCGACGGGCTTCCCAACTTAAACCTCCGGAATCACCCTATAACCGTTAGATTTAGAAAGATCAACGGTGAAGAGTTTGCAACTTGTAGACGTAAGACGTGTCATTCACTTTAATGTTCCAATTTCGAGAAACAAAGCATTTAAAGCACTTTGTACTGCTAAGTGTCAACTGTCAAGTGATTAATGTTTATTTTTAAACTTTAAAGTTAATATCATAAATTACTCAAGTTTAACCATTGGATGAACATTTGATGTATGGTTGTAGTTGCATTCTGTAATGAAATGCACAGAGCGATGGGCTTCCCAACTTAAACCTCCAGAATCACCCTATAACCGTTAGATTTAGAAAGATCAACGGTTAAGAATTTTCAACTTGTAGTCTTGTATACCTAACTCCTAAGACGCGTCATTCACTTCAACGTTCCAATTACAAGAAAAAAGCATTTAAAACACTTTGCACTTTGAAATTGTACAGTGATTTTTAAAGTCTTCAATCTTCAGATTGCTCATTGGCCATTGCAGTGCACCACCCTGTTTTGAATTTGGATTCCACAGTTCCACTTCCAACAACGCCATTCTAGTTTTCAAGCATCGGGACTCAGAATCTGGGTAAGTGAAAGAATTCCTGCGGCTATGTTTCATCGTTTGAAATTTCTTAAAATCTTATTTGTGAAAGTTTGAAGTTTGGTTTTAGACTTTAGGGACTCAAGAATTCATTAAAATTAAGGAGGACTAATAGGTATTACTTATTAGGTAATTCAAATTTCACAACTTCACATTTGTACAAGCATGTCTACCACCAGTACCACTAGAGCAATGTCTGATAAAAAAATACATTATGCAGAATTGCTTAAAACCCCAGATTTCACCGATGGGTACCATGATATTTATGATCCTGAAATCTATGGTAGGCATACCTCAGAACTTAGATTTTCATCTCAGAATAAGGTTTCAAAGCAAAAAAAAGTTGATAGTATCAGTGCACCATGGGTAACTGGATTAGGGCGCATGATGTTACATGAAGTTTTCCCTTGCCCAGAATTTATCATGGTTTGTGCCGAAAATTATGATGATAACAAAAGAGCAATTGTTAATAAAGATAACCAAGAAGAATTGTTATCCATTAATGTAGAAGAACTTGGAAAAGTGTTGGGGTTTACAACTGAAGAATTTGGAAACCACCACATTGACTTAGAAAAGATTGCTAGTGATTATGAAGCAGTGGAAGAAAGGCTGAATTTTTTTTTCTTAAATCAAATAGTTAAGGATAGAAACAAATTGAAAGGTGATCATAAGCCTCCTTATAATTTGGAATTTTTTAAACCATGGGTTCAGGATACTATTTCCATGCTTGCATTTTGCCTCGGTTTGGATAGCAATTTGGAAGTGGGTGCAAGCCTCCTTGAAATGGTATATAATATCCATTATGCTGATGAACATTATACTCAACACATTGTAGAATCCATGCATAAACAATTTTTAATGATTAAAGCAGGTTCCACGAAGACATTTAGGTTCACAACCTACTTGTGCTATCTTTTTCTATTCAAATTTAGAGGAATGTTTCAGACCAACAAGCTTCAGATTCAGCCCTACAGTAATGTAGAGGAAAATAAAATGGCTCTAGTATATGAATGGACCACTGAGATAAGGATGCATGATTCTCGAAGGAACTACAATCATTTTGTAGACTACTTTTTGGCTCCATTGCATCAAGTAATTACAAATAATCCAATGCCTAGATTGCCTATGTCATGTAGAAACTGCATGCAACTAGGAAAAGAAATACAATTGGTTGATTGGTACTTAATGGAAGAATATACTGTGCTAAGATTTTATGGATCAGGAGTACAGCCATACAAACTTCCAATACATGTGATAGAAAGGGTTTTTGCATTGGAATATGTAAGGCAGGTGTAGAGTACTGATGAACTACACTTTGTCAGTCAACAAAAGAAGACCTTATTTCCTTCTTTACCTTTTTCATGTGGAGGGTTCACATTCGAGAGAAAAGCATTTAGTGTGGCACATAATTTTTTGAATTTTTTTGCATTTGATGCTATCTGTCACTAGCAGTATGATCCATGTGACATCATTAAATCAATGATTGTGGCCAATAGGAATGCTGCAAATAGAATTCAACATCAAAGTAAACCCTTGCTTGAAAAATTGAGAAACGAGGATTCTTGAGATGAGGTCAAAATAGCAATGGAGAAAAGTGTTGTTGAGAATGGTATTTCTTTTGAAAAATTGTCAGCAAAAATTATTGCATCGAAAGACAATCAAGACATATAACAATTTTCATGAAAAAAGTGATAAACCATCTAGTAGAGTAAAAATTCCAAGTTTTGTAGAGAAGGAACTTATAGATAAAAATTGGTCACGATAAAAAATTACTGCCTTTTAGTGTATGAGGAAGGACCTAGGTGATCCAAGAGCTCTTGTAGAGTATGAAGCTAATGAAGAAGATGGAGAGTTTAGAAAATTGTGGAATATAGAGCATCCTAATGAATGTGATGAATCTGATGATGATATTGATAGGGAAGAAGAAGAACAAAGCCATGCCAATTACAAACCTGGTTTAAGTGAGGCCACAAAAGAAGAATATGCTTCAACATATACTTTAGGAGCAGCCATAATTGAAAAAATTGGTTATGAAGGTGGTCCTTTGGGTCCAAAGGACAAGGCCCTTGGACAATACCAAGTGTTGAGCATAGAAAAATAGTTGATAAATCTGGCCTTGGGCTTGGAGGTGAACAAGTAGACCAAGGGGATACAATACAAACTCAATTTGTTAGAGCTTCTAGTCATCATCTTGATGGTAAGATACAATCTCAACTAGGACATGCCCTTGGTGGATAGCTTAGTGCAACTAGGAGTACCATTGGTGGTGATGGTATGGGTAGTAGTACTAGTAGTGGTCAACATGTGCTACAACGACAAATTAAACACATTACTAAGAGGAAAACAAAAAACGATACCACAGAAACACCAGGTGATCAAGGCAATCAAAAGAGGCAAAGGATTTTGACAGGTCCAAGTCACACTACCAATGGATCCACCAGTACCACAAAGGATTTATTTCTAGGCACTCCCCCAATTCCAGTTAGTGTGGGTGCGACATCATTAGCAACTGCAAGTACTCCTATTCCTTTGCCATTCAAGCATTCCATTGTTCCTGCCTCCCCAGGTTATGATTTCATTGAAGAGTTTAAAAATAAATTAGACTTGAATAAAAAAGAAAAGAAGCAACTGACAGAGAGTGTGTCTGTTGTAACTTCAAAGCATGCAAAAACCATGGTATTACCCACATTTGACACAAATAAATAAATCATGGAGTACACAATTGTTGTTCCCACAGTTCAAAACAAACCAACAAATCAGATGGATCGATCTGAATACCAGGTAACCAATTTTCAATTGGATTTTTCTGGCCTGAAAAATACTGATAAAATTAATGTATCAAAGAAGAACAATGAATTGGTGTACACATCATTGCTAAAGCAAGATAGAGAGAAGAAAAGGTTGCAGACCCAAATAGAAAAGTTACAGGAAAACCTAACAAGTGAGAAAGCAAAGAGGAAATCAGCAGACAACAAGAGCAATGAATTAGAAAAAAGAATAATAAAATTTTCCTCTACATCTACAAGCAAAGAGGATAAATCAAATGAGAGAGAAGTGAATGACCTGAAGCGAAGGCTAGATGAAAGCAACAAGAAATATGATGAGGAAAAATCCACTTCAGAAAAATTAAGACTAAATATTGCGAATGGAAATGCACAGTGGGAAAAAAAATTGGAGAAACAGAGAAAAACAAATGAAAGATTGGAGACAGAGCTAATGGAAGCAAAAGAAGAAATTAAGACTTCTCAAAATAAGCTTTCTGCATTTTGTAGAGATACAGTGAGGCATATGAAACAAAAGATCTGGGATGAAATAATGCAAAGGTTTGATCATTTTTGTGACATGTTTCAACTGATTGATGCTATCAGACAACATTATAAGAAGCTCAACAAATATTTAGTGGACAACAAAAAGGTGTTGGAATTAGAGAAATCTGCAAATCAAGTTCTACAAATAGTGTACAAAGCCAGTGACAATGATCTGAAATCAAAATGGATTACTAATCAGATTGAAACCTTAATGAAGTTTTCATCTATCATTGAAAAGTGTTTGAGAATGTGTGGAACAAAAGAATACTTGCATTTGGTTGCAGACAAGATGAAGGTGGTGGATGAAAAGGTAAGGAACTTCACAGAGCTTGGTTTTCCAGAGGCTTTTGACTCAAATGAGCGATTCATTAGAAAGGATGGTTTCAGAAAGAAGATGGAAGGTGCAAGGAAGATTGATTTGGACCAGTTTCCTCAGAACCCAGATGTGAACTATTTGGATTCAATCAGAACACTGATAACCTTGAATGCCAAATTGATTGAAGAATTCAAGACAGGTTCCACTTCTAATTACAATCATGAAATGTTAACAAAAGTTCAAGTCAAACAACATCAATTAGAACAAATGGTAATTCCACCTCTTGAAGAGTGGAAGTTGCTAGAAAAGGTGATACAATGACTTGATTTTTTATTTTCAACGTTTGATAATATGAGTTTCCAAGTTCCAACTCAGCTCTGTGCAGACTTGTCTTTGGGCATTGGCAAGATTTTGCATTCTCAATGCCAATATGTACTCCTTCATGTGAAATTCAATTAAAAAGCTCAAATTCATACTTCAATAATGTGATGATGTTCAATTATCTGTATTATTTATTTTATCATTTGAACTACTAATGAACTTGATGGAACTTCTAATTTTTTTCTCTGAATTCCTCTTTATCTTGACCTTGTCCTGGTCTGTCAATGTGTCATATTGTTTGGGAAAGAACCTAAGGTTGGAGTTTTTATTTTGGTTTTCATGAAAATCCTAATGCCGTATGTAATACCTTGGGTGAAAATCTATTCGGATGTTACCTTTTTTGGGTGGGTTTTTTTAGTGTTTTTTAACGTAAACCAAGTTTGTCTCCTAATCTACAATCATTAACAATTAATAGATAATCCCATCGAATAGTTCAACAGAATAGGATAATATTGAAATGAGCTAGCCTTTCACCAATAATATCAACTACTTGGAGCATCAGATGATTACAACATTATTTCGTAACTTATGATAGTCATTTTATTTGCAATTTGGCAGCAAGTTCTAAGTAAAGACAAACAGACACAGGACTTCACAAACTCATACAATTTAAACCAGTGCCATAAACCATTGGGTAGTCAAATTCACAAACATTTAAAATTTAACAACAGATTCAAATACATAGCATATAATTATAAGATCCCTAGCAATATTGCATTACAATAGTGTCAACCATATCCTAACCCAATACTTCTTACTAAATCCCTTTACAAACATATCCATCCATGATTCCATCCAAGCATTTTAATTAATTCCTTGAATTAAAGCCAAAATGGAAAACATACACACCAGAGCAGTGAGATGAACACCATAATCCTTGATTATACTATTCAAAATTATGATATGTTTATACAAAGGAGAGACATGAGCTCGAAATATAACATCATAACTCAAATGCTAGTACTGTTGTGAAACATCAAATCTTCATAGACCTAAAACACCATTACCGAATAACCCCAAACCTAAATTGTATTAATATTGAATTAACTGGTTCTTATAATCTATTTTGCAACTATACCTAGACTCGACCTCAAAATATCTGACTTGCCAACCCCTATTTTTGGCCTTGAAATCCTTCTTATAGAAAACAAAGGAGCAAACAAGCATCAAGCTAGAAATTACACATGTCATTGGTCAATTGGACCACTATGTGCCAATTCAAAAATATGATTAAAACCACTGAGTCCCAGAGCATCTTTTTGTTGATTCCACTCATTACATAATAGCCGTTGCACAAGCTATATCTCAAAACCTGTGCCAAAATCCCTCATGGAAGCAAAACCATAATCATTTATACGATAACTGTTGAGTTGTTAGTTGTCGATAATAGACACTGTTTTACTCCTCTTCGATTAAGTACTTGTCCACCCATTTCTGGTATTCCTCATCCGTTGGCTAGTTAAAATTCACCACCTCGATCACCTTAGTATCGTAAGGTGTGTACTTCACTGCAACCTGGTTAGCCTCTCTCTCAAAAGACTCTAAGAATATGTTGGTATTAATTATTTTATCCATACTGCTCACCAGCAAGTCATAGTCTGAGTCATCACAAATCAATTTGATTTGTGCATCAATAACCTCTTTTGCCCTATGTTGCCACTACTACAATGGCAAGATATTTCCCTATGCATCTATTATATCTGGTAGAAAAGTATCATTCCAGTCATCAAAACTCTTTACCAGTTCTCTAATTTTTCTACTCAAATCATCAGGTAGGGCCTGGAATCCCTTCAATGATTTCACAAAATTTAGAGTAGGCTTCAATGACTGAGGCCTGTTGTCTACATCAAACTTGGAAGCTTTAAACATAACATCTAAATCAGTGGCTCGAGGGATCCACTTCTCAACCAAAGGCAGAACTACTTCCTGATCTTTGTTAATGTTTTTAATTCCACCCAAGAACAAAGAATACAAAGAATGTACAGATGGCAACCTACAATCAACCTTCTCATTTAGATGCCTCAAAACGGTGTCAACCACCTCATTGTGTTTAGCAATTGCATCATCCTCACTTGCCTTTAGGGAAGCCTGCAATTCTATGATTTTATTCAACATTTTCTTCTTGGTAGGATCCACAAAATCCTCAACTGGCTCTGGTGCAGGGTTGAGAGCAAGTGTCTGAATGGGGGACCCAGGAGTAGAAATGATTGGGATATTAAGGGGAACTGACCCTGAAGTAGTGGGTAGTGCTCTAATACCAGGGGCACTGGAGGATTCTCCTACTTGCCCATATTTCAATCTATCAACTTCAAATTGCAACTCAACATTCCTCTGTTGTATTCTACTATATTCCCCAATTATTACATTGTATTTCTCCATCAGACTCTTCTTTTTAGCTTCCTCCCTTTCAGCTATCTTTTGGGCCAATTTGGCCACATTTAATGTCAAGCTTGTGGCTTTTGTTGTTGAGGTTTCAAAAGCTCTCTTGATGATGAGCCCTCCCCTTAGACTTGGGCCAATATCAGCCACATTTGGTTTTCTACCCTGGGGTGCCAATGCCCATATGGCCAGAGTTTCATATTCCTCACTAAAAGTAGTCTTGCGAAGCTGTCTTAACCTCTTCCTCATTGTTTTGCATAGGATGCTTGGACTACAGGATAGCATTGAATGCTATAGCATCAACTATGTCCCATTCAGGCAAAAGTAAGACACCAGCCTGAGTCACAAGTCTCCTTCCTTCCTCAGGAGTAATTCTCTTGAATTCCTCCATTAGTTCAGCCTTAACTTCATCATCATTGTCCTGTTCAGACCTATCAAGTCTTGACTCTCTCATTCTCTTGCATTTATCCTGATATTCCTCTAATTTCATTCTCCAAATTAACTGCAAGAATACAGGAGTCTTCACGAAGGCATCATCATCCAGGAATGTCTTGCAGGCCTCCATCCTGGCATCCTATACACACTGCCCCTTTATATCCATATCATTTAACACCAATTGTGTTGATGTAGGAGGAGAAGGGATACCAACCTGCATGTCTTTATTAGTTATAATTATTTCATCCATCAGAGCCTCTTGTGTTTCCTCAACCTTTTGCCTCTTTAGGCTTGGCTCTGATAGTAACTCTACAGGATCATTTCTCAGTGGTGAATCTAGGTCCACAATCCTTATCCCTCCAAGTTTCCTAATCCTTTGACCTGGTTGTGATGATTCTTGCATTACTTATTTTCCCCTTTTATCTCCTGCCTCCTCATCACTGCTATCATCTTTATTCCTCTTGTCTAGAGGCCTATCCTCTCATGGTTGATAAGTTGGCCTTGTTTCTTGAGGCCTTGCCTCTGATCTCTGAAGTCCCAAGTCCACTTCCAAATTGACTTTCTTGGTTTTCAAGGTGCTCATGATATCTTTGAAGTTATTCATTAATAAATCTATTTTTTTTTGAAATGGAGTGAACTCCATCAGTGGATCATATTTTGGATCCATTTTATGCACCATAGCTAGCAGTTTCTCATAGGCAATCCATTTCTCTTTATTCAATTCTTGCCTGCTCAAATCAAACTCATTTCTGATTAGATCCTCAAGAAAATTGAAAACATGTGCAAACTTGCCACCTTTAATTCATTGCCTAAATAGGGAAAAGAATCCCTCAGGATCATGTTGCCTCTTAGATCCACTCTTCAAATGATAATCATCAAAAAATCTTCTAAAGTGGACCCATCCTCCCTTGAAAAAGACAAAATCTGAAACAACAGTATAATCAAGGAACAAAGTCCCTTTTCCTTTCCCTGTCAAATTATCCTCATGAATGCAACCTAGTTGCCACATGACCTCAAAAAATCCCATCCTTGATGGTTCATTATATGGGAGAATGTGAGGAGCTCCCTGGAAACCATAAACCCTTAGGACAGTGCTTACGAGGTATAAGATGATGTCACCCCAATTGTGGCACACCTTCAAATCAGGCTTCCTCAATTTGGGTCAGAGGAAATCATGTGAATTCTCAAGGACCCTTGGCACATTTACCACCAATCTAGCTCTAAGTCTGGAAGCAAAACAGTTATCAAACTACACAAAGCTAGAACCTCCCCTGTTGCAAGACAAATTTGCACTCCAAACCTATATTGGTAATCTTTCTCCATTCACTTCTTGCCTCAACTCCATTTTCTCTAAGAAGAAGTCAGAATTTTTGTATAGGAACATATGCATTAATAGGGAGTACCAAAAGAAAGGAGTACCAGTGTCTCCCATATGCAACTTCAACAAACCCTCATGTATCTTTTCAGCAAGAAAAGATGCATAGTCATACACTACAGAAAAATTGGGATGTTGAATCTGAGCCCCCATAAACATATAAGCAATGGGCATCACAGTATTAGGGCTGAAACCTAAAATTTGGCAAAGTGAATAAAATGTTGCCAAGAAGTGATCAGCAAAACAGCTCAGCCTGAAAGGCTCCTGATCAGTTGGGCTGATGTGAATTGTTGAACTGCCTACCTTGGCTAAATGAGGAGGAAGCAATTTTGATCTGAAAAAAGGTTGTGACTTGGCATATTCCTGCTTCATTTTCGCAAAATCTTCTTGGACTAAGAATGGGCTATATTCACTCAAATCGAAAACTTGCCAAATCTCATCTGCATTTATATTTAGTAGAACCCCACCATCATTATCCCTGATAATCCTTGTAACAGGATCATATCGTGCTGCCACTGCTTTGAGTAGGTCAATATCAGGAAATACATTTGGTACAACTAGTTTCCCCATATCGTACTTCCAACCATTACAGAAAGGATGAGGCACATTTCGCTGCCCATACCATCTCCTAAACATTTCTAGGCCCATCATTTGGACCCTAGCATCTGCAATATTATAGGTTTTACACCTTAGTCCCTCGCCTAAGGCTTTCCCATTCATTAAAACCAAACCCCTCTTCTTGTCGTTCGTTGATAGCGGGAATTGATCTAGGAAATTGTCGTATAAATTCCTTTGCAAATAATCAATATGGCCAGAATGTTGCTTTGATGGCACCATTTCGAACAACCAGGGCTTCTCCTAAAATCAAATTCTTGAACAAACTAGGGCTACCCAAAACAAAATTACACTAGAACTTTGCAATTTCTCACAATTCAAAAGAACTAGTAACCTTACAGTATTAATCAACAATACCCTTGACCAACACAATACAACCCTCTACAAAAAAACACATTCAAATAGAAACTGTGGCATAGAAGGTAACTCACGGGATTTTGCACCTTGCAGAAAACCAAACCTCGCTGTAATTGCTTGAAAAACTCAATCTTTGGCTCTGGAGTCCTGGACCGCTTCGAAAACATTTGAATGACTTTGTGGTGAAGATAGAATGGAATTAACTACTTAAAGTCGATGAAAAATGGCCAGTAGACGTCTCATCCTCCATTAAAGCTCACTTGCATGCCGTGCCAATGGCTTCAATTATATTTTATGCAAATTGAAATCCTTGTCGTCGATCTCTTGTTCTTGCCAGATCATCAATGATCAGATAGCCATCTTTAAAAGGCTAACAACATCTCCATGTCATTATCAAGGGCCCACCATAATACATAGTGCCAAAGGAATACATGTGGCCTCCGCCTGTGATATCGTAATCACTAAACACCCTTCACTTTAGGATCATGCAATGGCAGGAAATCGTTGATTCCCTCCATCGGCGATCATGATCATTCAAAACAGTGAGCAGCACCAAAACCTATCCGTCGAGCAACTTTTCATCAAGGTTAAAACATCGTCGTCGATCTCGAGCACGTGCATCTCACATCTGGTTTAGTAACCCACTCTATAACGTACTAAAGTCTGATACAAATATTAAGCACTTTATTTACTCCTTTTCAGCATCAGCAACTTGGGACACGTGGCACCCACCCGTGATATTGCAATCACCAAGCAACCAGTGGTGATGTCATCATGATATCGCGAGGAATGGTCAAGATCAATCGTAGGGAGATCGACAGTCACTAAAAATAACCCCTACAAAATAATACAATTACTTAAAATAAAAGAGGGGAAGGGGACACCGTCGAGGACAACGACAAACGATGGCTCAAAGTTGTTCTAAAACACAAGGCACAGTCCGACCCAAACTTGAGAAATAAAAGATCAGGCGAAATATTTAGCATTTTTATTAAAAGGGGCTTGGCCTAAGTTGTTTTGAAACCACCCTCAAAAAGGTAATGTCAGAAAAGACCCAACCCAAAGATATACACTATATGGTAGGTTACTAAAGCGGTTGTGAGATGCACGTGCTCAAAATCAACGGAGGTGTTATAATCTTGATGAAAAAGTTGCTCAATGGTTATGTTCAACAACGTTGACTATTATGAATGAACATGATTGCTGATGATGGAGATCAATGGTTGCTCACCATCGTGTGATCGGAATATGCGAGGTGTTTATTGATTGTGATATCAAGGGTGAGTGCCACGTGTATTCCTTTGGTGACGCATAGTGTGGTGGGCCCTTCATGCTGAGATGGAGATTACATCAGCCTTTTTGAAGGCAGTCATTTGATGCTCTAATGAAATTGAAGGATTGATGGTTGGGATTTGAATTCGCATCAAATGCGATTGGAAACTTGGAGCCTTTGGCGTGGCATGCAAGTGAGCTTTAATGGCGGATGAGACATTTTCTAGCTCAATTCGATTGACATTAAGTAATTTTCCTTTGTTCTATTTTACCACAAAATTATAGCAGATTTTGGTTGTCTTGATGACAGTTTTGGGCCACTTTTGGCACAAGTTTCTTGAGGTTTGGCGGTTGGCCAGTGCATCAGCCATTTTCCAGCGGATGGGAAAAACAAGAAGATTCTCATGGGACTCAATTGTTGTAACAAATTTTTGAAATATCATAGGGGGGTCCAAGTGACCGATGACATGTGTATTTCTGGCCGAATGCTTGTTTTCTCCTTCATTCTCTATAAGAAATATTTCAAGGCCAGAAATACGGGTTAGCAAGTTGGATAATTTTAGGTCGAGTCTAAGTAAATTTGCACAGCGAATTGTAAAGGGCCTGTTGTTTTAGTGAAAATGTTGTTTTAGATTTTGTGTCATTCTGTAGTAGGTTTTAAACTCATTAGAGTTTGATGTTTCAAGACAGTACTAGCATCTGAATGGAAATTACTCATTTCGAACTCATGTCTCTCCATTGTATAAACATATCATTATTTTTAATAAAATGATCAAGGGTTATTTTGTTCATTTCTATGTTATGGATGTTGAACTGTTAGTCTATTAGCTTCTGTTATGTTTTGACTAAAAATCCTGATATGATTCATGAAGTGCAATATAATATAAAATATCATGGAGACTTGGAGTGCAATATAAAATATTAAATAAAATATCCTGAACTTGAAGTGCAATCATTCACAATTTATTTGAATACAATATAAAAAATCATCAACTACTATTTGGAATATGATTCATGCAGTGCTTGAGTGCAATATAAAATAAGATTATAAGATATCATGAACTTGAAGTGCAATGATTCACAATTTTCATTTAATAGAATATAAAATATCATCAACTACAATTTGGACTTTGGAACAATGGAAACTGATTCAAGAAGTGCAGTAAAAATACCTAAAACCTACTAATTCTCTTCCATTTCCCAAATGGAGTCAGGGTCCTCAAACCGATGCTCATCTTCAGATAAAGTAAAAGAGTCATCTTGATTCGGAGACTGCTCTGCACTTTGTTTGGCCTGTGTCTCAAAATCAACATTCATTGTTTGATTTGTGCCAATTTCTATATCACTGTCATCTTGATCTATCCCAGTCCCACTACCACTGCCACTAGTACCACCACTAGTACCGACTGCTCCTGGAATTGGAGAGCCTATGTTGCACAACCCAGCCCCTCTTCTTTCACATGTGGACCTCTAGATTGCGAGTGCCCTTTCAAAAGGAAATTTTTTGACATTATACGTAGTTCCTTTCATCCTCAAGAAATTTTCCAAATTCTTCTCCAGTTTGTTTCTTAACTTTGATTTCAAAAACCCCAATGTACTGAAAACTCTCTCATCCTCCATCGACCCCAATATCATTGTTTGACATAAATCAGCTAGTTAGAAATATTCTGACATCAAACCACACAATATTTCACTCTGACCTAAGCTTGTCCAAACCTTTTTTATTGATCCCGATTCAAAATCCTTCTCCTTTCCCATGGAATCAGACTGGTCCCTCATAGCTATTGCAAAACTCCGACATTGCTTTCTAAGCTTATTTTCATTTAAAATTCCTTCTATTGCCTGCTCATTATATGTTACCTTTTTTGAAAACTGTTTGATGACTATTTTTACTTGATCATGAAAATATTTTGGGTTATCTTGGTTTACCCAAAATTGAGGATACACAATACCCATGGCTTCAAGTATTTCATGTCGAGGGAATCTTTCACGAATCTCCGAGGAAAGAGATTTTGCAATTTCCTTCAAATTATCACTAACAGATTTAACAATGTCATTAAAATCTTCCTCATTAACAGGTGCTTCTTTTCTAGAGCCCTTGGCTATCTTACAATGGTACATTGGTATCTCATATCCACATACACAAATACATAAGTGCCCGCTTGCATTAAACTATAAATAATTATCAGGATTATTCAAATCAGTAATTTTCCGCCACATCAAATAATTTGCGCCTTCTTGTGTTAGATCTAGATATAGATGATCGAGGGCCAAGCATGTAAGTTTACGTAGATTAGCATATTCATAAATATACATAGTTCTATCTTGGGCTTTCTTCACAAGATTGTTCATCTCATCCAGCATGGGGAGAAGACTAGCTAAAGTCAAGAGTGTCTCTATATCGCTTAACCTATGTAAGAGTTCAAGAGCTTTGTCTACTGTGTTGTGATGCTCGTACATCAACCCAATCAAGGATTGATATTCTGAAAGAACTCGTTGAGTTGGTCCATGCAGGGAGATCCATCTAGTATCGACATCCTTGAGAAGCTTGTTTCTAGGTGTTATTCCCTCAGAAAAATGTTGAAATTCAAGGAAACGTTTGGGACTTCGACAGAAGTATGCGTGGATCTCGCAAACTAGATTTTCAACTTTTGATACTGTTGGAAACTTGCTTACAATTTTAAATGCTAAATTCATTATGTGGGCCATGCAGTGAATTCCAAGCATGTATGGTGCACAAGTAGTTTGTAACTTTGTGCAAAGACCGCTCCTTTGACCTTGCATCACTGCAGCTCCATCAGCTCCTACTCACATCAACTTTATGGCAATTGTCAACTCATCCAAACCTGCAATTTCATTCAAAGATTTCTTGACTAGTTCAAATAGATTTTACAATGTTGAATTGTCCTTCATTTTACGAACACAAAGAAGATGAGCTTGGTGAACATGTTGTTCTACAATATACATATGCATACAAACTCAAGAAGTATTGTCTACTGCAGTAACTTCATCTAAAGATAATGCAATGAAATTTGACTCTTTTAATTTCTCCTTTAAATCTTGCTTTTCCACTACAGCAAGACAGTTCACCCATTCCCATCCAGCGTTTACTAACCAATGTGAGAAGGGAAAGTGGGGAACACTCAAATGATATAATAAATCAAAATATTCTGCGTAGTTTGTCATAGGATGCCCCCTGGACAAAATATGAAAAAAAACACTCATCTGAACAGTTTTTGATAGATTTGCTGCTGCCATGGATTTTCCAAAATGAGCCTCAAGTGTACCTTCACATTTTTTAATCTTCGACATTCTATGGTTATGCTCTCCATAATCTATGGCATACTTAACATGAAGACATTCTTCCTTTGATTTCCATTGTACGACTGATTGTTCCTTTCCGTCTATGATTTATTTTTGGTAAACTTTGTCGATATGCTTTTCTATAGTGTCAAGCTTTAGCTGCATCATCTTATCTCTTCCACATTTCTAGCTACAAATCTTACATCTGACCTTTGTTTCCCTTTCAATATCATTTTCGTTTGATAACCCCACTGGTTCAAGGAATGGGTACTTCGACAACCAACCAATTTGAAAATTCTTTTTCTTTTCCCACTCGTACCCCAATTTTGCTTTGCCTTTTCTTTTCTTGCTACCAACATCATCCTCATCCAAGTCGATTATCTCATTTTGGCTATCCAGGGTATCCCTTGGAACATCTTATGTGGTATTGCCATCCTCATTCGATACATTTTGATTTAACACAATGACAATCTCACCTTGACCTTTTTGTGGCGGAAGAGTTCATGATGTATCTCCATGTTCAATAATATTTGGTAGAAGAGTTGATGGTGTAGCTCCACCTTGATCTAATGGATTAGAAGCTTTTCCAATTCCAAAGTAAGATTGTATGGTACCTCCCCATTTTGGGAATTTTGATGGCCTCCCAGTCTCTTCATTACCTGCCTGCTCAAGAGTCTTACCCTTGTTGCTCGACATATTGATCTCACTTCGAATAAAAGCTGGAAAAAAATGTCTTCTTGTTTAAGAAGGACAGACCGACAAAGAATATAGATCCCATTCCCTACTTAAAATTATATTTAAGACTAAAGCAAGAATGGAAAATAGATAAAGAAATCTTATTATTATAACTAATAGTCTAATAACAATATGAAGAAATGATCACTCACCTTTGAGTCTACGATTTCGAGTTTCGCTGACTTCTGAATCGAGAAGTAGAACCCCAGAACCGAACAAAATGTGTAAGAACAAATAACAGTTTCAATTGTATTTATATCAATCCATATTTGGAAAATTCTACGGGATTTTGAAATGGTATGTTAAAAATTTGGCGAATCCCGTGTGCTTATACAATGATACCTTGAAATTTTCAAAGCGAAATAGGTCCTCATAGGAAACTATTTGTAAATTTTAATTGGTGAATGGGTCTTCATAAGCAACTATTTGTAAATTTTAATTGGCGAAATGGGTCCCCATATAATGTTGTCTTAATAGTATTGGCGAATATGTTGGTGTTTTATGGCATGCTCCCGGGGATTACAGGCGAAAATATTGATCAGTCCATTGGAAATGCGTAGTCTGTTATGGTGAATTTATTGCCTAAACATGCCTCATAAAAAAAAACCGATGGCGAATGGACATGCATTGGACTGATACTACGTGAAACCCGGGCAATTTGAACACCCTGCTGGATACCTAGAATTCGCCAAATTCAATTTGCCCGATTCCTGGAATTTGCCAATTGTCGAAGATTCACCACTAAAGTTATCCTTGGCAATGACACTGATACCCAGAACCCAGGGATCTGATTGGTCAATAAGGTCGGGGAAAATATTTTGCACACCCCAAGTTTGATAGAGAAAGAACTTAAGCAAGGTTCAGGCAAGCTGGATCAAGACCTCATCATTTTACCATTTCTTCCAAAATCAACACACCAAAGCAAGTGAACAGAAAAGGAAGGGAGAAAAAGCAGTAGAAAAAAAAGGGGTCCACATTTTTGTGAAGAGAAAAATGGGGCATTCAGTGAGACCACACAACACAAATCAAGCTTCCAATAATCTCCCCCTTTGTCATTGATGGTAACATCATATTTATAAAAAACCATCAATAGAAAAAGAAATCAACAACAACAAATCTACAACAAGTAGTACTCCCTCTAGCTGGGACAACTCTTACTCTTCACACTCTCTCTTCATAGACTTCTTCTCTACCTATTTGAGGAATTTTCTAGATCATACTCTCTCCTACAACATTGGCTTTCTCAATCACTCTTTGCTCCTTTGTCTTTCAGACAACATTCTCCCCCATATTCTTTCTCGCACTATGATTTTTTCAACCACACTAATTCACTCCCTATTTTTCAGATTCTCTCTCCCCCTTTGACATCAATGGTAAGGGGCCACAGACATAACCATTTTTTCTCTCCCCCTTCAATAATAATATAAAGGGCTATATCTACTAACAACTACTCTTTTTCCACTTCTCTTTACTAATTTTCACTCACCATCTGTATATGCATCTTCTTACTTCTACTTTCTTACTTCCTTTGACAAAACTTCAAAGTAGAACACCATTAAAGAACCCTTTTTTTCTCCTCTACACTTTTCTTCACTCTCCCCCTTAGGGGTTTTTAATGGGACAACTAAGAGGGGGCTGAATCATTTTTCATAGAATTAAACCATTAATTCAATCACCAACACTAAAATCTTAAAACTACTTAAATGATTAATCATCAAACGCTAATGCAAAAACTTAAATCCAACACACAAACACAGTAACACAAGATTTATGTGGAAAACCCAATAAGATAAAAACCATGGTGAGGATTAAATCGCACTATAAAGAATATCAAAACTGATTACAAAAGGCTCACTACCTAAAATAAGGACTCACTATCTGGAACAAGGACTCGTTGTCCAATAGGGCTACAACCTAGAGGGCTCACTTCCATAGAGATACAAAGAAGACTTGTTACAAAGAGACTACAATCCCAATGCAATGAAGGATTCCACCATAATTACTCCACACATGCATGAATGATAGAGTTTTACTTTTGCTAACTGCATATGAAAACTCAGCATTAAGCTTTGCACTGATTTGTCTCACTTGCACCACACACACACACTAAATAGAATCAATGTCACATAAAACTACACTTCCTCTTTTCTCTTATTTCTTTCCTTCTTCACTCTTATATCATGTTTCACCATTAACTCATCTTGCATTTATACCATCTTCAACTTTGAAACATATCCAATGTTGGCCATCCAAATTCAAATTCAAATTAGGTCATTGCCAAAACATCCTAGGGTGGAATTAGAATGAGGGCGACCCAAGCACACGCTTCATTAGGACCCAAATAGATCCAACATTCTTCATCATCCTCGAAATTAGTATTTCACACAAGTTCGATCACACTAGTGTAAAACACATAGAGCCATTAAGCATGAATCTTCCAAATGTTGAAACTATATTCAATGGAATTAGGGCAACACAACTCTAGAAATGCAAGCCATAAGACTTCATCAAAGAGAAATCTGGACCAACAACATTTCTCTTGGACCTCAACCAAAAATATTGAAAACCACAGTTCACAACTGGTGAACACAGCTTGCACTATACAGCAAATCAAATACCAAAAATTTGGATAAAGCATCTTCTAACAATCATGAACAACATATCGAAACCACACATTCATAGGAGAAAATCCAAACCAAAATCTGGATCAACCACCGAACACTTATAATATATCTTCATTACAATTTAATGAATATCCTCGACATTTACAACCAACACCAACTAGTAGATAACCGGTTGACCAGCAGACATCAATGACATCACTTTCATACTTTTTGCAACACCTTCCATCTTTTCAATCTTGCAACAATCTCCCCCTTTTTCATTGATGGAAACACATGATGTGAAAAACCATCAAAGACAACATAGAAGCTTTGAATACATTTTATTTTTCTCCCCCTTAGTAGATAATATTTTACATGCTTCTTCTCCCATTATTCATATCTTTTCCGCATGCTTCTTCTCCCATTTTTCCTCACTTTTTCACATTCTTCTTCTCCCCTTTTGACATCAGTGGCAAAGGAAAAAGATATTTTACATTGATTTCTCCTTTGGCATTATAAACATAATACTCATAATGTCAACACTTGATACTACCTACTCCCCCTGAGAGGTAGCCACCAAAACATTAGTCCAAAATAAAGATAGATCCATTGATCCACTAAACTGATGCATCTCCATATGCATCTAGTTCAATAAAGGAGGGGAAATGACCCCTAACTTCTCTTGGAGATACTCAAAAGTATCTTTAGGTAGATCCTTCATGAAAATATTAGCCACCTAATCCTTCATCAGAACATACTCAAAATTTACTTCATTCTCCATTACCTTCTCTCTCAAGAAATGATACTTTATAGATATATGCTTCGTCCTTGAGTGCATCACAGGATTCTTTGAAATGTTAATTGCACTTGTATTATCATAGAAAATAGAAATGGGATCATCATACACCACTGTGATATCTTTCAATGTCTATTTCATCCATAGAACTTGTGTACAACAAGATGCAATAGCAATATACTCAGCTTCAATATTAGACAAAGAGGTTGAATCTTTCTTTTTACTTGACCATGCCACCAATCTGCATCCATAAATAATGCACCACCACTTGTACTGTTTCTATTATCTACACATCTGGCCTAATCTACATCTATATAGGCACTAAGTGTAAGCTCATTATCTTTAGGATACCATAATCTATAATCTAGAGTGACATTCAAATATCTAAAAATTTATTTCAACAACAGAAACATGTGTTTCCCTAGGATCTTCTTGAAATCTATCCACAAGACAGACAACATGCATGATATCCAGTCCAGTAGCAATCAAATACAATAGTCCTTCAATCATAGATCTATACTTGCTCTGATCAGCCTTAGGTGAATTATCATCTTTACCCAATTTGCAACCAGTCACCATAGGAGTAATTATCAGTTTAGAACCATCCATTCCAAAAAATTTCAACATCTCTCTCACATACTTAGACTGTGAAATGAAAATTCCTTTCTTTGTTTGATTAATATGTAGCCTAAGAAAGTAATTCATCTCCCCAAACATAGAAATTTCAAATTCTTTATGCATTTCTTCTACAAACATCTTGCACATATTTTCATTTCCTCCAAAGATAATATCATCAACATACACAACTACTATCAAGATTTTTTCATTTTCAATATTAAAGTACAAATTACTATTTGTCATACCTTTGTTAAAAACTTGTTGAATCAAATACCTGTCTAACCTTGCATACCAACCTCTAGGAGATTGCTTTAATCCATATAAATCTTTCTTCAATTAGCACACCATATTTGGTTGCTTTTTCAACTAAAATCCTTTTGTTTGTTCCATATAGACTTCTTCTTCTAGTTCACCATTCAAAAATGTTAACTTGGCATCCATTTGATAGACCTAAAATTTTGTATGAGCATAAAATTCTAAGAACATCCTTATATCTTCCATTCTTTCTATCGAAGCAAAAATTTCTTGAAAAAATATGCCTTCTACTTGTGAGTAACCTTTACACACAATCCATGCTTTGTTTCTAACAACTTCTCCATTGTCATTTAACTTGTTTCTAAATACCCTTTGATCCAATGATGTTTTTATCTACCGATCTTGGGACCAATTCCCAAGTCCAATTCTTCTTAATCTACATAATTTCTTCTTTCATTGCTTCCATCCAATGTTCATCTTTACAAGCTTCACTTATAGTCTTTAGTTCAATCTTAGAAAGTAAACACAAATTCACTTCAATAGCAGTTATGCTTCGAGTTAATACTCCTTTAGTCTTATCTCCAATAATCTAAATTTTTGAATGATTCTTTTGTGCATATCTAGGTGTCCTAGGGGACATCACCAGAGCATATTCTTCTCTTTCTTTTTGTTCATCTTGCTTCTCTTGCTCATCTTTTTCCTGTTTTTCCATAATTTATTCTATTCTTACACAATCATGTTCATTAGATTCATATCCATCAATGTCAAAATAATTCTTCATTGTCTCATCAAATATTGAAATTTAAACTCTCTATGTACAATCTTTCTCAATCTTATATTGAAACATCTATATGCCTTTCTTGTAGTAGAATATCCAAGAAAAATACCTCCATGACTTCTTGCATCAAATTTTCCTAAATTTTCTTCATCTCTTTTGATATAACATTTTCTTTTGAATACCTTAAAATATTTAACGGAAGGAATTCTTCCATGCCATAGCTCATAGGGAGTCTTTGTACTATTTTCTCTATCTTGCACTCGATTGAATACATAAACAACAATATGAATAGCTTCTTTTCAGTAAACTTCTAGTAAACCAACCTCCGTAATCATTGATCTAGTAGCCTCTTGGACTATTCTATTTTTCGTTTCACCAACTCTATTTTGTTGAGGAGTTCTCAGAGAAGATAAATATATTTTTATTCCATACACTTCACAAAACATATTAAACTCATGGGAAGTGAATTCTCCACCTCTATCAGACCTTAAGCATTTTATCTTCAAGTTCACTTCGTTTTCAACCATTGCTTTGAATGCTTTGAATCTATCTAATGCATTGAATTTCTCTCTAAGAAATGTAACCCATGTATATCTAGAATAATCATCAATTAAAAGCATAAAGTACCTTTTACCAAGTGGACTTCTCACTCTTGTAGGACCACAGAGATCTGTATGAACTAAATCTAGTACTTTGGTAGTGGACTGTTCATTTTATCTATAATGATTTATTGCTTGCTTTCCTAACTGACAATTCTTTCACATAGAATTAATAGGCTTTGTAATTCTTGGTAAATCTCTCATGGCTTGAACAACACTAATCCTTTCTAAGTTATCAAATTTCATGTGACACATTCTCCTATGCCATACAAAACTACCATTAATCTGAGTCATAAAGCACTGTGCATTAGCACCCTTCAATTGATAGATATTTCCTTTAAATTTCTTTCATGTAACAATCAATGTTTTGGTTCCTCTCTGGATCTCACATTTCTCATCTTTAAACACAAGACCATATCCTTTTCTGCACATCTGACCAATGCTCAACATATTATGCCTTAAACCCTTAACATAGTAAACATTGTCACTATGATGCTTGCCATCAAAACTTATTGAACCTATCTCCATATTTTAGCACCAATATCATCTCCAAACATAACCAAGCCTCCATCATATTTTGAAATCTTAAAAAACTTACTTTTATCACCAGTCATGTGATGTGAATAACCACTATCAACTACCCAGTAATTTATCTCTTGTTTAGCATGCAGGGCAGAGATAACTATACCTTCATTTTTCTCCTTCTCTAGAGGGATTTCCTTTATGTGTTTTTTAGAATTAGAAGAATTAGGTTCATCCTTAATCACCAAGAACAAGCATTCATTATCATCTAGATCTAAGTCATATTATGAATCCTCATCAGATATACTAGCATTCTCATTCACATAGTAAGCTATATTAATCTTCTTTCCTTTCTTTTCATTCGCATATCTTTGTTTATTTCTTTTAGCTCTTTCCAGACACTTTGCAGCATAATGACCTATTTCTCCACAACTAAATAATTTAAAGGGTAACTTACCTTCATACTTACCAAATCCTTTCCTCATCCTTCTTACAAAGTTAGCTTCTATTTTATAAAACTTTTCTTCATCCGGATCTTTAGCTTTTGTAGCTTTAAAAGCAGTCTCTGATTTGAATCCATTCCCCAGACTCAGCTTCCTCATCTCATAAGATGTCAAAAATCCTAATAGAAGATCCTTAGTACAAATCTTGTAATCTATAGTTTTCTCAATAACACTCACCTTCTCACTGTAAGCATCAAGAGTAATTTTGAGAATCTTCTTTACAATTTTGGTTTCATCAATAGTAGCACCAAGTCCTCGCATTTTGACCACTATCTCATCCAATCTCTGTACATAATCTTTAACATTCTCATCCTCGAACATGTGTAGAAGATCAAACGGTGTCTCCAAATTATGTAATCTTGCTTCTTTAACTCTTTCATCACCATCATGCACTCTTTCCAAGGCATCTAGACTTCCTTAGCAGTCTTCAAATTCTATACCTATTCCACAAAAAACTGCCAAGCCTTTGCGGTTTTTATTTTTTTCTTTGTGGTTGCACCTTACCTTTCAATTGCTCACTGCCCTAAGCGTACTCCACGTGGCTTCCTCGTGAAGCTTTCTTCTTTTTATATCGCTTCGCCTTTCACCGGCCACCATTTGCGTGCCACATGGTTGTCTCTGGCTGCTTTCCAAACTGGGCCTGCCTCATACTTTCTTTTGCTCGGCGTGCTCCATGTGGCTCCCTCTCAAAGCTTTTCGCTGGTCATCCCTTCATCTTTTTTTTGGGCCTCGTTTGTGTGACACGTGGAATTTTTTGTTGTGTCGATTACCTTGGATTTTTTGATGCACCTTTTGTACTCACTTGTTGCCACGTTTTCTTCTATGGCGTCACATGTTAATTTCTGTTGCTACGTGGTTTTTTGTTCCCTATAGGCCTGGTTTAATAAGTGTGTATGAGTCATCGGCCCGTAACTAGATCACAGACTACAAGATTCCCTAGTCAGCTCGTACCACCCTTAGTTTTTGTGCACATGAGAGGTCGCCGAGGTAGCCCTTCACCTCCTTTGTCTCCTCCTTCTTCGTTGTCACCTACTCCACCTGTACCTATGGCTACTAGAAATTATGTAGTTTGGGACTCTGACAGTCCTTTAGTTACACCGGTGCCTCCTGCAGTATGGGCTCCAATCCTTGCTTCTGCTCTAAAAGTTATCCCTAAGTATTTCGGGGATGATTAGAAGACACCAATAGAACATCTGCAAGATGTGGCAAACGTATGTCTGGTACATGGCATATCAAATGAAAATGTAGCTCTTAGATTGTTGGTCGCCTCCTTCTGAGGAAAGGCACTAAACTAGTACAGGACTCTTGAAGCTAGTACTATTGCAACCTGGGACCAGCTCGAAACTACATTCTATGAACGATTTTCAAATGCTAGCGATAGATCATCATTATACCATCAACTGGAAAATATAAAGTGAGCTCCTCATGAAGCTTTGCTTGATTTCAATGTGAAATTGAATTCAACCTGATAGAGAGTACTTGTTGGCAGCCGACCACCTCCGGATTTGGCATTTATGTTCTATCTAAAGTCGATCAATGCCGATATCTCCTTGATGCTTCAGGATTCTTGGCAGGGCAACTCTACCCAATGCTTATGCCCTGGTTGTCACTGTGGAAAATAACCTGATTGTTGCTGGAAAGTTGGCATCGAGATGCATCATGCCATTGTTTCCCAAGTGCAGCGTCGCAGAAGCCAAAGTTCCTTCCACTAGCACGCCTACAACTTCGCCCCAATCTATGTACGTGTACCCCAGAACGGCTCCAAGTGTAGCTCTGGTGCCTAACCCCCTGATGGCCGATATGAATGAGATGAGAGAACAAATGCGGACCATGATTAATGAATTAAATACCATGAAGCGGAAGCAATATAACTATCAGAAGTCGGCTTACCATAGTTACCAAGGTGGGAAATCTCTGTACCAATCAAATCAGTGGTAGGATAAATCGCACGAAAATTCTCAGGCACAACCGAATAACCAAGTGATTCTGATGACCGTGTCAATAGCGACTGTACACCCCAGCTTAGGTAAAGAGTTAGTCACAGGGGTAGAGTAACTTAGCCGAAGACACCAATTCATGGTGTTTTTCTTGTAATGATGCATAGATGCCCATAAATTGTCCATGGGGAAATTTGCAACAAAAGATCGCAAACCAACGTAGCCATGGCGGCACACCTAATCTCGTCAACCAATCATACGCCTCCCAGCAGATGGACAATTTTTTCCTTGCCACTCAAATGCAAGGGATGTCCATCCAGAAAGAGTCTAACATTGTTCCAAACCAAGCACTCTTTTCTTGGATGGAGGGAGAGGAGTTAGCTTTTCCAAATGACATCCCTATGTATAAAGTGCCCCGAGTGCAATCTGACTACAACACGCGTTCAAAGAATAGATTCACTAGAGAGTTCACAGCCTTGCCTACCAATGCTTCATCTCAGCCGATGCCTAGCCCATCGGTAGGCCTATTGCCAATCCCACCACAGTCTAACGCATCTATTCCTAGCTCTCTAAATCAACTTCCTCTGAAGGTGAAGGCTCCTACAATCACCCCTGTTGTTGCCAACTAGCCAAACACACCGGCAGCAAAGCTAATGCCAACTGTGAAACCTAAGGAGCAAGCAATCATGGCTCAGCAGTTGTGAGTGTAGTTCAACATGGTGGAACAACTGAAGAAGTCATCTGCCAACGCTTCTTTGTGGGATGTTCTAGCTATTCCAGAGAAAAAGGTACTATTACAAAAGGAATTGTCGAGAGAGGAGAATGTGAAGGTGCCTAGCTTGTCTAATGAAGAGAAGGTATCCAGATTGGACCTGGATAAAGTGATAACAAATCAACCAGAGGAGAAGCTCGAGTCTTGAAAAGAAACTAAGCCTAAACCTAAGCCTTTCTTTCTAACACTTATTATTGGCGATAAGCTATTACATAATTGTATGATCGACTCTGGTGCTAGCACCACTATCATGCCTAAGCAAGTAGTTGATGCTTTAGGTTTAAAATATGAGTCTCTCAATAAGGGAGTCATGCAACTAGATGGAAATAAGGTTGATACCGTCGGGGTAATCAAGGGATTGCCTATGACTTTGTTTGCCTTCCCTAGTATCACTATAAATTAGTATATCGTACTCATTGATATTCCTCCTCTATTTTGGATTTGTTTGTTCCGAGAGTTCATAGAAAATGTTGGAGGATATCTAGCACTAGACTAGTCACACCTGATTTTGAGGATCAAGCATGGAGCCAAGATGAAACTATTGTTGAAAAATTTGCATTATGAACATGTTGTCGATGAGGCCCTACTCAACTTTGAAGCAGCACACACTTCAATCACTCAAGAAGAAAGGTTCAATGTGAAATTTTTGGAAGAAGAAGAGGCTACTAGCTCTTGAATGGAAGATGAAGGAAATTTGTTGAAAGAGTTTATTGATACTAACCCTTTTGGAAATTATCATGCAATTGGACTCGGCACTTATCTCATACATGAGGAAGGCCAATCTATGCCCAGAGTTACTAAGGATTCTAGAAGCGAAGCACCCTCGGGGTTATGGACTTTGCATTTTGATGGAGCGAGATGCAAAGTTGGAGCTAGAGTAGGAATATGTTTGACTTCCCTGTCTAAGGAAAATACCTTGAGGTTGTATCGCTTCTAGTTCGCTTGCTCGAACAATGAAGCAGAATATGAAGGTCTTGTCCATGGTTTGAGCCTTGCAGAACAAATGGGTGCGAAGCAGATAAGTGTTTTCGGAGATTCGGAGTTGGTGGTCAACCAAATCCGTGGAATTTATGCTGCAAAGAATATCCGTATGCGATCATACCAGCATAGAGTCTAGGATTTGATTGAAAACTTTGAGGCATTCAATATTCAAGCTATCCTGAGAGAGAAAAAATCTAAAGCCGACAGAATGGTGACTATTGGAGTTCAGTTTGAGTCGGTCTCTGAGTTATTAAAAAATAAGCATGCGGTGAGGGGATTTATAAGGCCTTTTGTTCCAAACAACAATCAAGATTGGCAAGTGTTCGACAAAAATGCTCTTATTGCATCATTCCTCCAGTCATCTGGAGAATTTTTTGATCAGTTGCAACCAAAGATCACCAAAGCTTATGGGGATCAAATTATCTCACTGAAATCCAACAAGCTTCTGAGAGGCCTAGTCACTTTGGAGAGCCTGTTTGATTTTGATGATGTGACAAAATACAAAAGGAAGCTTGTGGTTGACAAGGGTGATTACACCGATTTGCATATCAGGGAAGAAAAAAAGCTCAAGTTTGGGAAAGAATTTTCTCAGAAGAATAAGGAAAGACTAAGGCATTTTTGTGAAGAATATCCGAGTGTAGTAACCTGGTCATATGATGATCTTAAAGGATACGATCCCAGGATCATCGAGCATACAATTGAGTTGTCGGAAGGGGGGAAGCCAGTTCGTCAAAGACAGAGACCTGTGAATCCAAAGATAGAATCTCTCATGTCACATGAGTTGAATAAATTCATCGCATTCTGAATAGTGTTTTCGATCAAACACAACACTTGGGTGTCAAATCTGGTACCAGTCCGGAAGAAAAATGGAGATATATGACTATGTGTAGACTTCTAAAACTTGAATAGAGCATCCTTAAAAGATCATTACCCCTTGCCTTCAATGGAGGTGATTCTACAAACTGTGGCTAGCTCCAAAATTTTTTCAATGTTGGATGGTTTTTCGGGATACAACCAGATTCGAGTAAAAGAATAAGACCAACATAAAACAATGTTCACCAAAAAGTGGAGAACTTATGCATATGCCAAGATGCCTTTTGGACTCTCGAATGTCGGAGCCACCTTTCAGAGAGACATGGATATGGATTTTAAGGATTTGATCCACAAAATTATACTCATCTCCCTTTGATCATTTGGAGCTTGTCTTCTAGAAGTGCCAAGAATTCAGGATTTCTTTAAACCAAAAGAAATGTGTGTTCGGAGTTCCCCAAGGGAATTTATTGGGGTATGTTGTCTCTAAGGAGGGAATTTCCATTGATCCTGAAAGAGTTAATGTGATTCGGGAGCTTCTATTACCTATCAACAAGAAGGGCGTGTAGTCATTTCTAGGTAAGGTCAACTTCATTAGCCGATTCATTGCCTATTTTGCAGGAACCATTCGTCCTATTACCTTAATGTTTAAGAAGGACCAAAATTTCAAATGGACAGTAGACGCTAGAAAATATTTTAAGCTTATAAAGGAGGCTATTTCTTTTGCCCCTGTGTTGGTAAATCCTGACTTGTCAAAGGATTTTATTATGTACATTTTTTGTGGTGACAACAACATCGCCACTGTACTTATGCAAAAAGATGATGAAGATAAAATGGAGTCCCCTATTGCCTTCTATTCATGAACCTTAAAAGAGTACAAATTAAAGTACAACTTTGTAGAAAAGCAGGCCTTTGCAATTGTGAAAGGACTTAAGAAGTTTCGGCATTTGATATCATATAATAAGGTGATTGTTTGTGTACCGCATCCTAGTGTGGGAGAGTATATCATGGAGGGAGAAATCACAAAGAAGAGAGCCAACTGGATCACCAAGATTCAAGAATATGATATTGAAGTCAGACCTATCAAGACTGTCAAAGGAAAAGGATTATGCGAGTATCTCACTAAAAACAGTGAACCAGCAATAGAGCTTGAAGCTCTGAAACCTGTGTTATTGAATGAAGAAATTTTTCAGAGTGATTGGCTTGAGGATAGAATAAACTTCATGCAGATGGGAAGGTATCCAATCAATCTACCTTATTTTAAAAGGTGTTTCTATCATTTACAAAATAGTAATTATGTTCTCTTGGAGGGTGTCTTGTTTAAAAGAAATTTTAATGGCGTCCTCCTAAGGTGTGTAAATGAGGAGAAGGCCAAGAAAATATTGGATCAATACCACAATAGCCCAGCTGAGGGACATTTTTTTGCAAGGACCACGACAATTAAAATTATATGTGCTGGTTATTTTTGGCCAACACTTTTTAGTGATGCATTTTTACTGATTAGGTCTTGCAATGAATGTCAGTTTCATGTCAGAAAGAGAAAGAATGTTGCTATGCCATTAAGGCCTATAGTAGTAGAGGAACATTTTGCTCAATGGGTTTTAGACTTCATTGGGATTATTAAATCTTCCTCCTCAGCCAAACACAAATGGATACTGATAGCAACGAACTACTTCACTAGGTGGGCAGAAGTAGTGTCATTGAAAAATGCAACAGAAGTGGAGATTGTTAATTTCCTGGAGGAGTTGGTAGCCAGATTTGGCCCACCAAAAACAATCATCTCCGACAATGTCAAAGCTTTCCTTGGCTCTAAGATGAGTCAGTTTGCACTAAAGTACAGAGTTTTCCTGAAAACCTCTTCTAACTATTATCCCCAGGGGAATGGCCTTGCAGAGTCTACAAATAAAAAACTCATCAAGTTAATTAAGAAGATAGGCTCGGAACACCAGAGGGAATGGCATAGGAACTTTTGGACAACACTATGGGCATACTGAATCACGCCCAATAAGATACTAAAGACATCTCCCTATGAGATGGTATACAGGAAGGAGGCATTGTTGCCTATTGCCACGAAAATCCCTGCCCTACAGTTGCTTAAATCTCTGGAGATTGAACAAAATAGAGCAATGGAGGTAAGGTTTTCTGAGCTACTCAAGGTACAGGAAAAAAAAAGCACGCCCTTGAGGTGATGAACAGCCACCAGTAGGTGGTAAATAAATGGTTTGATAAAAATGTGTCAGATCAAGAGTTACAACGTGGGGACTTGGTGCTCAAGTTCAATGAGCACGAAAAATTTGGCAGCCTCTGGGAAGGGCCTTTCAAAATTACCCAGTGTAAATAGTTCAACTCTTTCGAGTTGGAAGACAAAGAAGGTAATGCCCTAATTATTCTATTTAATGGAATACATCTTTAAAAAAATCATTAATTTTGCCTATGTGATGGTTGTGTAAATTGTAAATATGTAATTATTTTTCATGTTTTAAAGTTTTGGGTCTTCTCAGTGCTTTATGAAATAACAACAATTGTGCAAGAAATTAAAAGAATATTGTAAATGAGCCAAGATTTCTAAAAAAACACAAATTATATATATTGGCCAAAAATTTACATTATATAAGGTAGAGGCCAATGACCTTGTATCAATATATACATATGTCCGCTATGAAGCGGAGCTAAAAAAGTGAAAAATCAAAATTTGGGGAACATTTTCATTCTCAGATTATCAATGGGAGGGACCAACAATTGCATCAATAGGTGGTGCGAGATCAGGGAACACCATTCTTTCAAAATCCTCGTACCACTGGAGGTTTTGAAATGGTTCAATATAATGCACTCGCATGAGTAAGTAGCATTCGGTGCGGACCTTGGCACGATGCTCCTCATGAGTCTCGAATTTGAAGATGAAGAGGAAGGGCCTAGTTGGAACAGGTCCTCCATGCAGTTGCAGCAAATGAAGACTATGAACCGAAGGGATCCCACGATCAAATTGAGCAGCATGCATGATCTACTCCAATCCTTTGAGGTAGTGTTGAGGGAACACCCTATTCATCAGCTTTAAGATCTTGCACTTGGAAATGCTGATATCCAGCAGCGAGGCGACAAAATGGGAGAAGATGCTAGTATTTACCCAATATTGTTCCTCATACTCTACGCAATCTTTGCCCAAAATCCACTTAATTGCCTTCACATACAGTAGGTTTTTCATGCATGTCATACGCTTTAGGCGCCTACACCTAATTTTGCCTAAGAAGGCAGCTTGATTCTTCTTGCAGACTAATCTTATTGGTGTTTCCATGTTGTTTACTATTCTGGCTAGAAAAATGAAATTACTAATATAAGAGAATCTTGTTAAGCTAGGAATGCTAGAAAACATTGTGATTTGCAATGCTGCTAAGGGTCTTATTTATAGACTAGTCGGGACTCACCGGACGAGGCGGGCCATAATTAGAACTGAGCCAAAGTGTGTCGCTAAGCCTCGATTTTCAGTGTTGCGACATGTGAGGTGATGGGAATATGCTGGTACAGTTGCAACTTGCTCTATTCAGGTTGCCAAATTCATTAGAAGTTGGTCAAGTGCCAACACAAGGAGTTGTTGTCCCATCTGAATCAAGGCAAATCTTAAAAATAGGTTGTTGGGCAACGCGCCCAAGTACGTTCAATAAAATTAGTAAATGCATAAAGCCTACAAAGGGGTTTTTGCAAGGTTGTCTTGGTTCGTTGTTCAAGAAAAATCAGGCGCCACCTCACATGAAAATCTATCTCTTAAATGTAGAGAGTGATTTGGTAGGTTGGCGATCTTTTCGCACGCACAAAAAGTTGGTGACGCATGTGGCAACTAGGTATGAATGGATGGCACGTACCCTTCTCAGTCATTTTTCATGAAGATCAAAAAGCAGATCAAGCATGCAAAGCACATTTATTGCAAAGAGTTATCTAAAGATAAAACAGCTAAGGCATTCACAAGAGAGAAAGAATCTTTCAGAAAGCTAAGTCATTTTCAAAAGTTTGCGAAAAAGTTCTTGTGAATACCAGAATGGCTGAGATTGCAGAGAACCCAACACAGGCCCTGGCCCCAACAAGTATAAATGACCAAATGATGAGGGCGCCCTACATACAGCTCTACGACTAGGAGTCTTATGCTACTCCAAGCATCCCCATGAAGCCTTGCTGGCCTTTCACCAAGCAGGTGGACTAGACAATACTAAACACAATTCCACACAGAGATCAAGATTTGGTTGCAGAGGATTGGGATAATGACTTTGATCCTGAGCTATCCCACAATCCTAAGAGCCTTAGGGAAGCCGCATGTGAGAAAATGAAGAATGTATCAGACCCTTTCAACAAGCGTTTATGGTTCTGTGGACTTCCCTAGTACATGGTTCCCTTGGTACACCCTTGCCCAGAAATCATGGCAACATGCGCAGCAAGCTTTGACCCAAACACTGGACTGATAAGCGGCACTAATTTCAGGGTAGTCATCAGCCCTGAAGCTATTCAGAATATGTTGTGTATCCCACTCCCCTTGACCCGGGATGTTGAGATTTTTGAAGTAAACAGGATGCATGAGAAGTGGAGAGGGCTCCGAACGGCGCCGCAGTTTGACCGCACCGAAAATGCTCAACCAACTAATACTTCAGCACCGCCCAAATTTCCTTTTGGTATGAAGGCTTTAAAATGTGGGTCTTCTTCCATCACTTCCATGCTGGCGCTGGTGTGTGGTCTGGACATAGACAAACACATTTTTGAGTTCCAAATGTGTCTCAACTTTATGTTGAGGAAGAACAATGTGTCTCTGCTTTTGGATTTTGCAAAAATTATTTGTGATGGGATTTGGAAGCAGTTGTAGCACTTCTAGGTCAATTCTAGGTTCAGGTATTCCTCCTTCCTGGCCTACTTGATATTACACGAGAATCCGGATTACTTTTTGACATTTATGTCTCTAGCTATTTTTGATGAAGGCGGCTTGAGGAAGCCAGTTTCGACATGGACTCCTGTCATGTCGAAAACCTTTGATTACTATGCATTTTCCAATTTGTTCTTAGCCCCAACTCTATGGGCTTTGGATAGAGCTAGGATCAATATGACCGTGCACATATCGCCCTGATAGAAATCCTGGTTGGGAAAGATTGTATCGCCCTGTGATTGGTTATTTGGCATGGATTTCACCATACTTCGCATGCGAGGTTTCATTTGGGATCCCTTCTAGCTCCCCCATTTTCTTTCTGACAAAGTGTTGGCCCTAGAAGCAATGAGGCAGCTATGTACTATTGATAATGATTATTGGGGGGGGAAACATTTAACCTCCTATTTTTTATTGCCAATCATGTTTGGTTCTATGTTGTTGATCAAGAAAATGACTTCGAAGATTGATACTTCAGAGATTCTCCTTTCGAATTTGGGTCATCTCGGGTTGGTGTTGATAAATGACACCTAGCAATATAACCCCAGAAATAATTTATCTGAGGTTGGCATCAGAATCCCACATTCGCCTCGGCCATTCTGGGACCCTCGGAGAAATGTTGAGGAGGGAAATTCAAGTTTATATGTAGGCCTTGAATATTTACCTACTGAGGACGAGCGACTGTCGTGGTTGAACTTCTACTACATTGCGGTGAGAGCCAACCCAAAGTAGAAGATCAACCAGTCCCTGTGCACCCAATTGAATAAGCTCAATTGGACGAACGAGAAGATTCAAAACTTCACGATATACCGACAAGAGACTGTGGCAACCGCCAAGCTTCACGAAGAAGTGGCCCTTGATGAAAGATTTGATGATAACTGGGAGAGGGAGCATCTAGATATAGAAAGGTCTCCAAACTTTTCAACATCTATCCAAGATTATGGAAGGGAAGAGATTGTCACGGAGCCTAGGAAGGAAGTAACTCAGAATCCCCCTGCCATACCGAGAATCCAATGCATAAGGAAGATATTGGTAAATAGCCTACACAACAGGAGGATTCACACGCACAAACATCAGAGCCATCCAGCTCCTCTAAATCAATGAGGAAGCGAGTAAGGACTACCAATGGTAGGAGGTGGGTCATTGTTGACCTTGATGATTCTCCAGAAGAAAAGCGGCAACGAACCAAAGAATCTAGTGGAGAAGAAGAGAGGTCGATGGAGGAAGTGGTTGAATCATCTACAGCTCCTCTTGAGCCTCAAGTAACATTTTCTCCCTCTTCTCTCTCTACTATTTCTCTGGTCTCTTCTTTGTCTAACCTTGCTTCTTCATCTGCCCCTGCTTTTTCATCTACACTAGTTTTCTCTACCGCTGGATATCCCAGGCAGTCAAGTCTTACACCTCCTGGTTTCCCACTTTCGTCCACTACATTTCATCCCTTACTCGATGCATAATTTGGTGTAATTATTGGGCTCATGAGCCAACAAATCTTATCCTCGAGGCATGCACCTTCAGTTGGCGTGTCTCTAGCCTTTCCCTACACCGCATTATCATCCTCTCTGAGTCGCCATTTCATTCCACCATTCTCCCCGGCCATTATAACAAGGCCCAACAAAACTTTTAATGCATTGAGCACGATGTCTTTTCCACTGGCCGTCCCTCAAGAGTTCCCTTTTTCTAGTGGCCTAGGTATCCCTTTCCATGAATATTTTTTGCAGGTCGATGCAAACAAGAGCAACCAAGCTAATCATATCAATAAAAGAAGACAAAAGGACACGTCCAGATAGGCGGAGCCTCTCTTGCAAACTGTATTCAATGAAAGCCAAAATTACTTGATGTTTGCAAAAATCACTCCCAATGTGATTAAACCGGTTGGAGAAATGCTACTGAGTGATTACTTTGTAAATGCTATAGGGTTAGACTTGTAGCAGGCCCACCCACGAGATAAGATCCAACTAATGGAGGAGACCCAAAAAATCATGACCATTGATTACCTCAAGCTCAACCGCCAGGCAAGGAAAAAGGATGATCAGATATCGGAGCTCAAGGGTAAGGTCGATATCTGGGTAAACAAGTTTAAAGCCCAGGAGAACGAAATAAGTCACCTGGAGAAGGAGAGGATTGCCTTCAAAATTCAAGTCAAGGAGCTTCAGGTTATGAGCACAGAGATCATTCCAACTCTCCAGCATGAGGTTGAGCAGAGCCGAGCAAGCGAGGAAAAACTTTGTGTTGCATCTATGTAGCTAGGTGAAGGAATGAAGGAGCTTTGGAAGAGCATGGATGCTGAAGTTAATGAAATGAATGCCACTTTGTAGTTGGAAACTCAAAAGGAAAAGTGGGCCGAATTAGCCCTGGAAGAAAAATAAAAGGACGTTTCCACTTTAAAGGAATGGGTGTCCACATTAGACAGAAACTTGTCAGAGTTGAAGGCAATTTTGAGCAGTAGAGAAGTAGAATTGGCTACCCTAAAGACCCAACCTCTTACGCCCCAGATGAGCTTGTTGGAGATCACCAAGGAGTTGTATGCATCATACTAGGACAAGGTGAAGGCATTGTGCCTTACTCTTCAACCTACTTTAAAATTTATGGCGCAAGCGGCTAGCCTTTGCGAAACAATAGGTGAAACAATATAGCAGATTTAGGAGGTAACTTTTAACAAGGTTCTGGAGGCTAGGATTTTATTGGGAAAGTTGTATACAGCTTCCGATGAAGTTTTGAGTGAGGTGGGCATCGAGGACCAAACAACGGCGGCCATGGGCATAAGTATCCTCATCTCTGTGCACGAGGTTGTTCAATAGGTAGCAGAATGTAGGGCTCGGTTGAACTAGGTTACCAATGACATGCAGGCAAAATTTTCCCGCTTAACTCAGAGAGGCCTCCATTTTCCCTTCATTGTAGATCAAGCAGTAGCGCATGTGGAACACATTGTTGCTATGATCGAAGAGAAGAAGCAGGAACTTTTTTTCTTCCAATATTTTGATCAATCTCTGATCGTCGAGGAAATTGAGGGGATCGTGCATCAGTTGGTGCAGCTTTTCTTCCAATTGGAATTGGAAACGAAAGTATCAGGTGGATTTCCATTCAAGGAAATCATTGATCTTAGGCTAGCTCATGATAATTTGCATGCTCTCTCTACACCATCAAACAAATTTTGGACCAGTCTACAGGCTGCCCTCTCGAGGTTGTGAGCATTTTTGGGATGTTGAACCAAAGTTTCTGGGGTTCTTCATTTCGCAAGCAAAATGCCTCTGTGAGTTGCCAAACTATTCCACAAAAAATTGCCAAGCCTTTGCCGTTTTTATTTTTATCTTTGCAATTGATCTTTACCATTCAATTGTTCACTTCCCTCGGCATGCTCCATGTGGCTTCCTCATGAAGCTTTCTACTTTTTATATCGCTTTGCCTTTCACCAGCCCCCGTCTGCATGCCACATGGTTGTCTCTGGTTTCTTTCTGAACTGGACCTACCTCATACTTTATTTCGCTCGGTGTGCTCCACGTGGCTCCCTCTCGGAGCTTTTCACTGGGCATCCCTTTGTCTTTTTTTCGGGCCTTGTCTGCACGACACGTGGTAGTTGTTGTTGCGTTGGTTACCTTGGAGTTGTTGTTGTGCCTTTTGTACTCGCCTGCTGCCGCATTTTCTTTTGTGGCGTTGCATGTTAATTTCTACTGCTGCATGGTTTTTCGTTCCCTATAGTGGTTTCGCTAGCATGCTCTTGGGCGATCGATGTTTTTTTGTGGCAGCTCAAGGTGATCTAGGTCATCGGTCTCTACTCGCGGCTTTCCTTCTCTTAGTGTGTTTCAGGTGGTGGACTGACTGATAAATTGGGCCATGTTTCTCTTTATTGGTTGTTGATTAAGTTGCAAAAAACTCTCGAGCACTAGGAAGAAAGCCTTTGTAATAGTTTTATTTAATTTGAAGACTCCAGACTGTGCCAAATCAATTCAACCTTTTTGTTTCTCATGCATTTAGTAAGACTATTGGTCTGTGTTATTATCTTCTTTTATTGTATGAATGTCTATTTTTCAGCTTTTGTAATCCTTCATAGCTCAATGAATACAGATCATGTTTCCTTGACTCCTCTGTATTAATTAAAGTTATGCTAGATTATGCTATGCAAATTAGAAGGTATTTGTTATGTTTTAAGTGCTTTTGAGAAAGATTTCTTTATGAACAACATTTTGGTGGTTCGAGCCTTTGCTTTTTTGCACTGTGCTCTGGTGAATTTGTATATGATTTTGGCGCATCGCCTATAGTGTAGATTTTATATTTTCATTTTCTTTCTAACATTTTTCCCTCCCCACTAAATGAAGAGTCGGCTTTGATAAAACCTCAGAAGTCACTTAGCTAGCGCACAATGTCCCCCAATAGCTAAGTTTCCCATGAGACTGCTACTACATGCAAAATTCTACGTCAACAATACCTTAATCAACTCAAAATGTACCAGACTACTCTTCAAGATGTACTTCACCTTATTATTCACTTCATGTGCTTTGATCTCTTCAAACGTACTTGTACCATTATTAGGAGGAGTGTAAGGATTCTTGTAAGCATTATCCACATCATATCTGCAATACTCTAGATATTATTCCATCAATACTTTCCAAATACCACACTTTGTTCCATCGAACCTCAAATAATCATAAACCATTTTTCCAACCATCCCAGACCTTCCTCAAGTGGTTAAGCTTTTCACCAAGGAACCAAGCTCTGATACCAGTTGTTGAATAGGACAACTGAGAGGGGTGAATCAGTTATCGTAGAATTAAACCTTTAATTCAATCATCGGAACAACTCTTAATACTGCATAGATGATTAATCATCAAATACCAATGGAGAAACTTAAATCCAACATACAAACACAGTAACACCAGATTTACATGGAAAACTAAATAAGGGAAAAACCATGGTGAGGATTAACTCAATATAGAGAATATCAAAACTGATTACAAAAGGCTCACTGCCTAAAATAAGGACTCACTATCTAGAACAAGGACTCATTTTCTAACAGGGCTACAACCTGGAGGGCTCACTGCCATAAAGATACAAAGAATACAAAGAAGACTTGTATCGGAGATATTACAACCCCAATGCAACAAAGGATTTTTTGGCAACACAAGGGCAGAAAACTGAGAAGGGGGTGAATCAGTTTCACATAAATTATACTTATTAAACTTATTCTTAGATCTGATAAATAAACATGAAAGCATAAACCATCACCACATCAAAAACACACATAACACCAAAATTTTTACGTGGAAACCCTATTAGGGGAAAAACCACGGTGGAGATTAGTCCAAAATATTATACTTTGTTAAAAGTATTTATAAATGGGGAATGCACATGCATTCAGGCACACTACCTAGAGCTCACTGCTCAAATACAAAAGGCTTACTACCCAAAGGAAGACTCACTGTCTTACGGTCACATTTGGATTACATCCAAAAGATTTGCACTAAGAAAATAGTATCTTCTAATGTCTTATTATAATTTTGGTTAAGCACATAAACACTTTCTTCTACTCACTCTTCTTCACACTTTACTTTTGCCTTCTAAATATTAGTACATTATGTACACATCATGCATTCAAATTGTATAAATAATCGATCATATATATCTGCAACTAAGGATAACAACTACATGTCAGCCCAACAAAATATAAAATGTGTACAAACTATCGGCCCAAATCAATAAACAATTTATCAATGTGGACCAAACAATGTCAACCAAGACATAGAGAGGACCTAAAACAACATATCTCAAACATGAAACACCTTAATCAATTATGCCTTGAAGATTCGCAACATGCTACAATCGCCCTGTTGGCCATGATCATGAAAAACATGAACTCACAGAAGAAAATCAGCAATCGTGAGCACAATAATCAATGTGGACCAACAAAAAAGATAGAGCATGATCTAGAAATATCCACAAGCATCATGAATCACCATAGAAACATCCTCAACAACTCAAATAACTAGAATCACATCATCTTTTTTCAGGAACACCAACTAAAGCAATAGAACAACTATCAGAACACAAATACTCATAACTTAATCAAATCTTCATGTGATCCTTTGAAATTTCATGTGGATAAACTAGATATACTTGTCAAAAAACCCTTTAATCCATAAATTCTTATAATCAATATACTGAGCTATCCAACATACTGAACGTCACTGAATCACCAACAACCTACAACTTATTTTATTACAATTTTCTCAATATCCTCGACATACACAACCTTAAAGACATTAATGGAAATAGTTTTGACATCAATAAAAACCACATATTAGCAATATTTAGCAATCTCCCCCTTTGGCATTGATGGAAACACATGATGTGAAAAACATCATCAACGATATTTTCTCTTAGCAATTTCTCCCCCTTAGATTTTGACTCTTTTCTCCTTAACTCTTTCACTGTTTTTCACATGACTCTTCTCCCCCTTTGACATCAATGACAAAGGTACAGATTATCTTTCTCCACACAATCTTTGAACCACATTTCTGAACATCTGACTACTCCCCCTGAGTAGCAACCACCACCACCTCAATCTGGTTCACAATATATGACTATTAAATAAACAGACTGATGCAAGTTATTGCATCTTAATTCTTATTAGGAGGGGTAATCACCCCTAGCTTCCATTTGAGATACTCAAAATTATCCTTAGGCAAAGGCTTGGTAAAGATATCTACAATTTTTTCCTTAGTGAGCACATACTCTAATTTGACTTCCTTTTCACTCACCTTCTCTATCAAAAAGTAAACTTGATAGATATATGCTTGGTTTTTTAATGTAGCGCTGAATTATTAGAAATGTTAATTGCACTTGAATTATCACAGAATATAGCAATACGTTCATCATACACAACTCTGATATCTTTCAACATTTGCTTCATGCATAATACTTGAGTATAATTGTTAGAAGGAGCAATGTATTTTGCCTCTGCAGTAGATAAATAAATGGTATTTCGCTTCTTACTTAACCATGAAATCAGCTTCTTTCCCAAGAAAAATGCACCACCACTAGTACTCTTTCTATCATTCACATCTCCTACCCAATCAGCATCAGTAAAAGCACTCAAAGTAAGGTCATCTTTTTTAGGATACCATAGGCCAAAATCAACTATCCCCTTCAAGTACTTGAAAATCTTCTTCACAGTTGTCGCATGAGATTTTTTAGGAACAACTTGAAATCTTGCAACAATGAATACAACATTCATGATATTAGGTCTAGTTTGAGTCAAATAGAGAAATCCACCAATCATGGATCTGTATCTAGTCTGATTTGTTTTAGGAGAATCATCATCTTGTGTCAACTTACATCCCTTCACCATAGGTGTACCAAATGGCTTTGAATCTTCCATACCAAACTTCTTTAGCAATTATTTCACATAGTTGGACTGAGATATAAAGATCCCTCTATATAGCTGAGTGATTTTCATTCCCAAAAATAATTTCATTTCTCCAATCATAGACATCTCAAACTCACTCTACATTTCATCAGAAAACTTCATGCACAAACTATCATCTCCTCCAAAAATTATATCATCAACAAAGACTTCAACAATCAAATATTTATCATGATCAATCTTGAAATACAAATTACTATCAGTAGTACCTTTATTAAATCCAAGCTTCAAAAAATACTTGTCCAATTTTGCATACCATGCTCTTGGGGCTTGCTTAGTTCCATACAATTCTTTCTTTAGCCGGAAAACCATATCTCCCTGATCAGTTAATTGAAATCCATCAGGTTATTCAATATACACTTCTTCATCCAGTTCACAATTTAGAAATGTTGACTTGACATCCATTTGATAAACCTTGAAGTTTTTGTAAGAAGCATAAGTAAGAAATAGTCTCACAACTTTAATCCTAGAAACAAGAGAAAAAAATTCTTCAAAGTCAATTCCTTCCATCTGAGAATATCCTTTACACACTAGTCTTGCTTTGTTTCCAACAACTTCACCTTGCTCGTTCAATTTTTTCTAAAAGACCCATTTAGTTATGATTACATTTTTGTCCTTAGGTCTAGGAACAAGAATCCATGTATCATTCTTCTCAATTTGTAGTAGTTCTTCTTTCATTTCTTCCACCTAATTTTCATCTTTGCATGCTTCATTGACACTATTAGGCTCAATCTTTGACATCAAACAATATTATTTTTCAATTCTTCTCCTTATTTGAACACCTTTGTTCTTATCACCTATAATTTGATCTTCTGAATGATTTAATCTTACATACCTTGGATTCTTAGGCTCTTGAACATCAGGCTCTTGTGATCTTACTTCTGCATTTTCACTAGTTTATTCCTTGATTTTCTTGATTCATCGGAATGATTTGAACTTGATTTAGAGTTTGAAATTTCTTTCCTTTGTCTAAACTATCATTTTTATCATCTAAATCATCTCCGTGGGTTCTGGATGGTCTAACTATGTCTTCATCAACCTTGACATTGGCACTTTCAATTACTTTCCTCAATATCTTATTGTAGCATCGATAGGCTTTACTTTTAGTAGAATAATCAAGAAATATTCCTTCATCACTTCTAGCATCAAACTTTCCTATATCTTCATCTCTTTTGATATAGAATTTACTCCCAAAGATTTTGAAGTATCTAACAGTAGGCTTATGACCAAACCATAGCTCATAAGGAATCTTATCAGTATCACCTTTGACATGTACCCGGTTGAGAGTGTAAATGGCATTACTCACAGCTTCTCTCTAGTAGATATGTGGAACATTTCCTTCCAGCATCATAGTCCTAGCAACTTCTTGAATTTTCTTGTTCTTCCTTTTCATAACTCTATTTTTCTAAGGGTTCCATGGGGCAAATAATTTTCTCTTTATCCCATGCTCTTCACGGAAATAATTAAACTCATCAGAAGTGAATTCACCACCTCTATCTGATCTTAGACATTTAATATTTAGACTTGTCTTTGTCTCAACCATAGCCTTAAAAATCTTTAATTTCTCTAGAGCTTCAATTTTTTCCCTTGAGAAAGTAACCCACATCAATCTAGAATAATCATCAATAAGTAACATGAAATACCTATCTCCTTGTAAATTTTTGACTCTAGAAGGACCACATAAGTCAGTATGCACAAGCCCCAACACATCATATGAACAATGTTGTTTGCTTTGAAATGAAACTCTAGTTTGCTTCCCTAATTGACATTCCTTACATATAGTATTAATAGGTTTTATCATTTTAGGAAGATCTCTCACTGCCTGAGTAGAACTTATCTTGATATTATTTTCAAATTTTACATGACACAATCTACTATGCCTCAACCAACTTTTACTAGTAGCACTTAGGTGAAATATATTACCTTTTGTTTTTGTACGAGATGCAATCTCATTTTTGGAACTCCCCAATATTCTACACTTTCCATCCTTGAATTGAATATTGTATCCCTTGTCAACCATCTCTCCAACACTTAAAATATTATGCTTCAATCCTTCCACATATAGGACATCATCAGTATTATTCTTACCATCAAAATAAATGGATCCTCTGCCACGGATTACACGAGATTTTTCATCACCAAATCTTACAACACCACCATCATACTTTTCCAAGCTCAGAAATTTACTTTTATCACCTGTCATGTGATGAGAGCATCCACTGTCAATCACCCATTCATCATTTTCTTTAAATCTAGCAACTAGATATTTCTCCTCATTTGTGCAACTAGTAGATTCAGTAGGTATAGGATCATTTTCCTTGATAGCAATAAATACCCATTCATCCTCACTTAAATTCCCTTTATCAGATTCATAATTTGTCATATCTTCATCAACAGCATAATAACACTTCTTTTGAAATCTAAGCTTATTAGGTCTTGGCTTAGGAACTCTTTCCAAACACCTTGAGGCAATTTCCCTTTATACTTACCTTCTCCTTTGGCTACCCTTTTGACAAGAAGTGCTTCAAGCTCATCTAGTTTTCTCTCTTCTTCAATCTCTCTCATTTCCCACTCATACTTGGACATTTTTCTAGAAGAAATTTCTCCTGGATCATATCTCTACTTATCTTTTCTAGAGATAGTAGCTTTGACTATAGATTATGTCTTAGGAAGAGATTCACCAAACTCACTTAACTCAAAAGAAACAAGCTTACCAATCAACATGTCTCTGGTTACATTTTTCACAGTCTAGGTCTCCTCAATAGTAGCAGCTTTGTGTTTTTATGCAGCAAGCAAGAATCTAATCACTTTAGCAATAATCTCTAATTCCTTCAATGTTTCACCAGCATATCTAATACTACACACAAGTTCATTCACTCTCTAGATAAAAGAAGTGATGTTATCATCTTCGCCCATTCTCAAAATTTCATATTTCCCTTTCAGGATTTGCAGCTTAGCAATCTTCACATGGGCATCACCTTCATACAAAGTTTCCAACTTTTTCCAGATCTCATAAGCAGTCTTCAGCTCCATTACATTTGTCATCTTTGAATCAGTCAGAGCACTCAACAATGCTTCCTTAGCCCTGATATTGTACTCGACTTCCTTAATCTCACCTACACTAGAAGGATCATTATGTGGGATGATATACCTATTATTTTTAATTGTCTAGTAAGATTCACCAATGCATCTTAGATGACACTCCATTCGAGTCTTCCACGGAGAATAATTTGTTCCATCAAATCTCGGACTATCCTTCTTATATGTCACCATCCTGGATCACCTCAAGCAGTCAATCTTCTTCAGAGGAACCTACTCTGATACCAATTGTTGGAAACACAAGGGCAAACAATTGATAGGGGGTTGAATCAGCTGTCATAGAAATTATACTTATTAAACTTATTCTCGGATCCGATAAATAAACATGAAAGCATAAACCATCACCTCGTCAAAAACACACATAACACCAAGATTTTTACGTGGAAACCCTGTTAGGGGAAAAAATGGTGGAGATTAGTCCACAATACTATACTCTATTAAAATTATTTATAAATGGGGAATGCACATGCATTCAAGCACACTGCCTAGAGCTCACTACTCAAATACAAAAGGCTTACTACCCAAAGGAAGACTCATTGTCTTACAGTCACATTTGGATTACATCCAAGAGATTTGAACTGAGAAAATAGCATCTTCTAATGCCTGATTACAGTTCTAGTTAAGCACATAAACACTTTCGTTTGCTCACTCTTCTTCACACTTTACTTCTGCCTTTGGATAACATCAACTACATGTTAGACCAACAAAATATAAAATATGTACAAACTATCAGCCCAAATCAATAAACAATTTATCAATACGAACCAAAAATGCTAGCCAAGATATAGTAAGGACCTAAAACAACATGTCTCAAACATAAAACACCTTAAGAAATTATGCCTCGAAGATCCGCAACACACTACAATCACCCTGTCGTCCATGATCATGAAAAAAATAAGCTCACAGAAGAAAATCACCAATCGCAAGCACAAAAATCAATGCAGACCAACAACATAAATGGAGCACGATCTAGAAAAATCCACAATCATCATGAATCACCACAGAAGCATCCGCAACAACTTAAATTACTAGAATCACATCATCTTCTTTCAAGAACACCAACTAAAGCAACAAAACAACTGTCAGAATACAGATACTCATAACTTAACCAAATCTTCATGTGAACCTCTGAAATTTCATGTGGATAAACTAGATAAACTTTTCAACAAACCCTTTAATCCATAACTTCTTATCATCAATATACTGAGCTAGCCAACATACTGAAATTCACTGCATCATCGACAACCTGCAACTTATTTTATTACAATTTTCTCAATATCCTCGACATATACAACCTTAAAGACATTAATGTAAATAGTTTTGGCATCAATGAAAACCAAATATCAGCAATATGCAATAGGATTCCACCACAATTACTCTACACATGCATGAATGATAGAGTTCGCCTTCTGCTCACTGCATCCAGAAACTCAAAATTAAGCTTTGCATTGATCTATCTCACTTGCACCACACACACTCACTGAATAGAATCACTATCGCATAAAATTTCACTTCCTCTTTTCTCTTATCATTCTTCTTATTTTATCTTGTATCATGTTTCACCATTAACTCATCTTGCATTTGTACCATTTTCAACTTTGAAACATATCCAAAGTTGGTCATCCAAATTCAAATTCAAATTCAAATTAGGTCAGCACCAAAACATCCTAGGGTGGAATTAGAATGAGGGTGACCCAAACAAATGCTTCATAAGGACCCAAATAGATCAAACATGCTTCATCTTCCTCGAAAGTAGTATTTCACACAAGTTCGGCCAAACCAGTGTAGAACACATAGAACCATTAAGCATGAATCTTCCAAATGTTGAAACTATCTTCAATGGAATTAGGGCAACACAACTCTAGAATCGCAAGACATAAGACTTCATCAAAGAGAAAACTGTACCAACAAAATTTCTCCTGAACCTCAACCAAAAACATTGAAATTCATAGTTCACAACTAGTGAACACAACTTTCACTATACAACGAATCATAAACCAAAAATCTAGATAAAGAATCTTCTAACAATCATGAACAACATATCTGAACCACACAACCATAGGAGAAAATTTGGACCAAAACCAAGATCAACCATTGAACACCTATAACATATCTTCATTATAAATTTCTCAATATTCTTTACATATACAACCAACAAAAACTAGTAGATAACCAATTAACCAATTGACATCAATGACAACACCTTCAATATTTCAACAACACCTTCTATCTTTTCATTTTTGCAACAAGGGGCACAAAATATGCTCCATTTGAATGCACTAGCAACAACACCACTACCTACTCCCCTTGAGAGGTAGCCTTCGACATTAGTCCAAGACCAATAATGTATCTTGAAATTCTTCTCACATAGATGCACACATTTATTCATCTAATTGAAAGGAGGGGAAATAACCCCTAAATTCTCCCAGAGATACTCAAAAGTATCTTTTGAAAGAGCCTTTGTGAAAATATTTGCAACCTAATCCTTATTAGGAACATACTCTAACTTCACCTCATTATCTACAAATTTCTCTCTCAAGAAGTGATACCAGATTGAGATATGTTTTATTCTTGAATGCATTACTGAATTATTTGAAATATTGATTGCACTTGTATTGTCACATAAGATAGGAATAGGTTCATCATATGAAACTCTTATATCTTTCAAGTTTTCTTCATCCACAACACCTATTTATAGCATGATGTTGTCACAATATATTCTACTTCTATAGTAGATGGTGGCACTAAATCCTCCTTCTTACTCAACCATGAAACTAACCTGCTTCCAAGAAAGAAAGCACAACCACTTGTATTTTTTATCATCTACACATCCAACCCAATATGCATCTATATATGGAATCAAGGAGAATTAAATATCCTTAGGATACCACAAACCTTAGTCTGGAGTTCCCTTCAAGTATCTAAATATCTTGTTCACTATTGCAACATGATATTCTCTAGGATCTTCTTGAAATCTATCCACAAGACAAATAGAATGCATGATATATGGTCTAGTAGCAGTTAGGTATAACAATCGACCAATCATTGATTCATAATTTCTCTAATTTGTCTTAGGAGATTCATCATTCTTGCTAAACTTACAACCAATAACCATAGGAGTACATATCAGTTTAGAATCCTCCATTCTAAACTTCTTCAACATTTCCTTGACATACTTTGATTATGAAATAAATATACCTCTCTTTGATTCAATGATATTTAGCCCAAGGAATAAATTCATCTCCCCAGACATTGACATCTCAAACTCTTTTTGAACTAGTTATGAAAACCTCTTGCACATACTTTCATTCCCTCCAAAGATTATGTCATCAAAATACACTACCCCAATTAAGATTTGTTCTCCTTCAAATTTAAAATACGGATTTCTATATGCAATACCTTTTATGAATCCTTGTTGCAACAAATACTTATCTATCCTTGCATACCAAGCTCTAGGATCTTGCTTTAGTCCATACAATTCTTTCTTCAATCTGTAGACCATATTATCATCTTTTGACAACTAAAAACCTTTTGGTTGTTCAATGTATACCTCTTCTTCCAACTCACCATTCAAGAATGAAGACATCATTTCCATCTAATAAACTTTGAAAGATCTATATACTACAAAAGCTAAAAAAATAATGATAGTTTCCATCCTTTCCATCAGAGAAAAATTATCCTCAAATTATATTCCTTCCACTTATGAGTAGCCCTTACACACAAATCTAGACTTATTCCTAATAACTTTTCCATCTTCATTCAGCTTGTTCTAGAACACCCACCTATTTCCAATCACATTATTGTTTGTCGATCTTGGGACCAATTCCCAAGTCATATTCTTCTCTATCTCTATTTGTTCTAACTCTTCTTTCATAGTTTTGATCCAATTCTCATTTTTGCATGCCTTAATCACAGTTTTAGGTTCCACCTCAGAAAGTAAACAAAAAATTACTTATTCTTCTATCATAGCAGATTTTCTCCTTGTCAGCACACCTTCGCTCTTATCTCCAATGATTTGATCTTTTGAATGATTCTCTTACACATAATTAGGAGTCTTTTGGGATCTTTTCCAAAGCTTATTACTCTTCAATTTTCAAATCTTTTTATTTCTCTTCACCCTTTTCTTAATCGTTGCAAGGGTATTTATTAGATTCATATCCTTCTATCAATACTGAACTTTGATATGGTTATTCATCCACTTTGACACTTGCACTTTCAACGATCTTCTTCAACATTTTTTTGTAGCATTGGTAGGCCTTGCTTCTTGCAAGGAACATTCCTTCATCAGATCTAACATCAAACTTTCCTAATTTATTTTCATCTCTTTTGATATAACACTTGCTTCCAAACACTTTGAAATATTTCACAATAGGAGGTTTACCATACCGTAACTCATAGGGAGTTTTTGAATTTTTCACTCTTTCTTGACCTCTATTAAGAATGTAGACTATAGTATGAATTTCTTTTCTCCAATAGACATCTCGAATATTGGATTTCTTCATCTTGTCCTAGTTGATTATTGAACTATTACGTTTTTCCTCTCCACAACTCCATTATATTGAGGAGTTCTAGGCATTGATAAATGCCTCTTTATTCCATGTTCTTCACAAAAACTATTAAACTCATTGGAGATAAATTCACCACCTCTATCAAACTCAGACATTTGATTTTTAAGTTCATCTCATTTTCAACCATAGCCTTAAATGCTTTAAACTTATCCAAAGCTTTTGATTTTTCTTTGAGAAGTGTTATCGAAGCCATTCTATAATTATCATCAATCAACAACATGAAATAATTGTCACCACATAAGTTTCTTATTTTGGTAGGTCCACATGGATCTATATGCACTAACTCCAAAGGACCTACGATAGAATATTCCTTTGTCTTAAATCTCTTTTTTTTGCTTTCCCAATTGATATTTTTTGTAGATTGCATCGATAGGCTTTGTAATCTTTGGAAAATCTCTCACAACATCAGTAGAACTAATCTTCACTAGGCTATGAAAATTAATGTGACCCATTGTTCTATGCCATATCTAACTTCCATTAATTTGATACATAAAGCACTTTGCACCACTACCTTTGAGTTGATAAACATTACCTTTTGTCCTTGTTCTAGTAGCAACCAAAGAACAAGAGATCCCTTTTATAATTTTACAACCACCATCCTGAAAAAAAATATTATACACATTTGTCCTACACTTAGAAGATTATGCTGAAGACCCATGACATAAATAATATCATTTGTTTTGTGCTTTCCATCAAAACTAATTGAACCTTTTCCATAGATCTTAGCAGATGTATTATCACCAAACTTTAAAATTCCATCATCATACTTTTCAAGCTTAACAAACTTACTCTTATCACCTATCATATGATTTGAGCATCCATAATCAATGATCCAGTAATTTATTCCCTCTCTAGCATGAAAAGTAGTCAACATAGTTACTTCAATGTTATGACCTATTTTCAAAGCACTTTCCTTCACACATCTTTCAAGACTAGTAGAATTAGTTCCAATATTTAAAGCCATGAGAAAGAATTCATCACTTCCTTCATCTGGATAATTTGATTCCTCATCATCAAAAACACCATTGTCCTTTTCAATATATTAACTCTTTTTGACAAATTTACCCTTATGATCCTTTTGTTCGTCATTAGTAACTTTGATTGGAAATTTAGAAGCATAATGAACTATCTTTCCATAATTGAAACATTTGAAATGTAGTTTTGTTGGAAGTTAGAATTTTGTCACTGATGATGTAGTTTGGTAACATGAGAATGAAGTGTATATATTACATGATCCAATGTTGTCATTGATTTCAACATTGTTATGATCATCCTAGCATAGTTTGGAAGCATTTTTCGAAGACATATGTACAATGCAAGTTGGTCCAAAAAGTATGTCTTATCATGAAATTGGCTAAGTATTTCCTCTGGCAATTTTATGGTTCAGTGCATCAATTTTTGGGTTCACACTTTACTGCAAGTGGAGATAGATCACTCTATGATTCTTGGTATGCTGTTTAGATCTTTAAATTCAGCTATATTCAAGATTATGTGACATTCTGTGAAGTTACCTGAAAGATATGAATGGCAATGCTCAACCTTCTATATCACACTTACTTTTGTACAGTGTATCAATGTGGGAGATTCCACATTTCTTCGTAGATAATTTTTTTTTTTGTGATGATGAATAAAAGCTAATAGATGTCAACTAAATGGTAATTTGAAGGAAGATCGAGCTTTAAGGCTGCACATTTGGCGAATTGCATGTACACATGAAGGTTTTTCTTTTAGGTCTATTTTTGGGCTGACCTAACACGTTTGATGTTTTGAGGAGGACAAGAAAGTAATTTTATCTTATGTGGGATTTATATTAGCACCATGTCAACCTATCTTGATGTAAATTGAACTTTGAATTAATTCATGAAGTGTGGATAAAAAAATTTTAGGATGACATACTTAATTTTGTGTGTTACTTCTCATTAGGCCAACCTAATTGAAGTTACACTTGATATGGATATATAAAGGAGATTAAATTCAATTTTTTTGGAGATAAGAGTGAGTAGTGGTGTGTGTGGATGTATGTGTGAAATCAGAAGCATAAGATGTTGAAGAGAGTAGATCGTATACGAATTTTGAGAGATATATGACATGTGTGATGTTTCACCTACATGTGTGTGATGAAGAATTGAGAAAATTGTGAACAAAGCAGAGTATTGATTTAGATTAGTGTGGAGATCATTTTGTACTTCACTAGAATTTTAATCTAGCATATGATAGATGCTATTGTATCAGTTCAAATAGGCTATATAGCCAACCCTTCTTTGTTCCTTATTTTTCTCTATGGACAGTGAGTCCACCTAGTAGTGAGACTTTTTGTAATATCTTATATCTAGATATAATATATTGTGAGCTAACCCTCGCCATGGTTTTTCCCTTTTTGGTTTTTTCATGTATAAATACTAGTGTTCATGTGTCGTTTGATTTTTTGTGTGTCTTCATGATTTTATTTGCCATTGCAGTTATATTTATTCTAATAATTAGATGGATTATGTTTAATTGGTTTAAAGGAATACTAATTCACCCTCCCCTCTTAGTATTTTGGGTGTTCAACAAGCTTACCTCTATATTTTCTAGTTCCATTCTTCAATATTCTCACAAAAAATTCTTCCACCTTATCAAGATCATCCTAATTTGGTTCATCTTTTTTCTCTAATTTGTAAACTTTTAAAGTAGTTTCTTTACTTGTACCATCTTGACCGAACTCTCTCATTTCAAAAGAATTTAAAGTACCATACATCTGATTTCTAGAGTAATTATCCAAATTGTAAGCTTCCTCAATAGAAGAAGCTTTAGAGCTATAAGTTTTAGGAGAAGTTCTTAATACCTTTTTAACGAATTCACTTTCTTCTAGCTTTCAACCAAGACCATTGATGGCATTGACAACTTCATCAACTCTAATCATGTAGGTAGTAATATCTTCATCTTCAAACATCCTTAGGGTTTCGAATTTGGCTTTGTAGTTATGCATCTTCACTTGTTTGAATTTTTCATCTCCTTCATAGATACCCTCCAATATTGTATAGATCTCTTTAGAAAATTTTTGACTTATCACCTTTCCAAGTTCAAAATCAGAAAGACCACTCAGGATTGCATTCCTTTATTTTCCATTGTTTTCATAATCCTTGATCTCATCATCATTTTTTGGACCATGTGTATGCATAGTATATCCTAATTCAACAAACTGTCAAACACCAAATCCAAGGGAGACCAGAAAGGACTCCATCCTAGCTTTCTAGTAGGCATAATTCATTCCATCAAGCATAGGAGATTTGATAACCTTCTTGTGAGCCATTTGGATCTACCTCAAGTGGTTAAGCTTCTTCTTGGGAACTGTAGACATGGAAAATGTACAATTTCGGTTTGGCACACTTGATCCTGATCACTAACATCATTTCCTCTGGAATCACACTCTCAACATTTCATCGTAATTTTGTCTCTTAATTTAATGGATCATTATTCATCTAATTAAGTCGTATTCCTCCAGTGATTAAATTAATCAATTTAATTTAATCAACCTTACATTTTTGTTTAATTAAATAATTCATTTTATTTGATTAAAATCTCTAAAGTCCTCTTATTAAATTAAATAAATTAAACTTTATTTGATTTAATCTAACATATTCCTCTTTGAGTTAAATAAATCAAATCATTTATTTAATAAACTCTTCCTCTCAATTTGATTTAAATCAATTGATAAATTTAAGTCTAAATTGTCACATCTCCTAATTCTTCATTAAATTAATTAAACTTTGATTAATTTAATCTTAATCTATGTCACATCCTCTAGAGAATGCAACTTGCACAATAAATCAATTACTTTGATTTATTTAATTCTCTATTTTCCCTCACAAAGCATCAAAAAGGAATATTCTCTCATTTGAATTCAAAAATGCAAGTGGATGGGTACTTCCAACAAGGCATTAAAGACCTCTTACATGTCCTTGTGCATTGAGCCAAGTGACATTAAATCCATTTCTCTTTCCCTCTCACATGTCACATTCAAAATTCAAATTTGAATCCAATGGCATTTATCATGCACATTCACCAAAATGTGCTCATTCCTCAACCATTCACATCTTGACAAGTGGCACTTGGCCATTGGATGTTGAATGATCCCACATTTCTTATTTTCACTCTCTCTTCCATTTTGGGTATCTATAAATGAGAGACTCTTCCTCTCATTCTAACATCCACAATTTGAGTAAACTTACTATACTCAAATCCATCATTATCCACAATCTTCATGCAAAGTTACATTGAGAGCTAATTTTTCTCATTTCACTCAATCCATCACCATTTTCACAATTGGTAACAAGGCTATGCTCAAATATCTTTGGAGATTTGACCATTGCTCAATCACTCAACATTGCAACTTAGGAATTGGGAAAGGGTCAATTGCAACACTTCATTGGCACCAATTCCCCCATGGGATCACTAATCTATTGGCTTAATTAGGATTTAATTTTGTTTTCTTGTATTGTGTTCTTCATTTCCTAATTTTTATTTTGAATGGATGGATTTCATGGGGAATCTCTTTACTTGTTTGCATGCATTTGATCTAAAATCCTAATGTGTTTTGTTGCTCTTGTGCATTTGCAGGTTTAGGGGTTTATAGGAACCACAACTCTGATACCAACTGTAAGATGCACAAGACAATTGAGATGGGGGTGAATCAATTGTATACTTTAAACATTCAATCCCTCAATATCTTTTCAAACCCTTAACATGCATTAGCAAAATGTAAACATGTAAACTAGTAATGTAAACACATCAAAACACATAAGAACACTAGATTTACATGGAAAACCCAAGAAGGGAAAAACCACAGTGAGGATTAGCTCACATATATATGAATTACATTGAATATAGTTAGGCTCACTTCCCAAAAAAAAAAGGCTCATTGCCAGAAGGACTTATTGTCTAGAAGAAAGAAGAATAGAAGAAAGGGGTGGCTCACTGCCAAATATGAACTGTTAATAATAAATCTCACATATGTCAAAGGTACAATTCCATTGAAGCACAAAAACCTCACTTATTGAAATGTAGGCACCTTCTACTCACTACATCTGGAAGTCATAGGAATTAAATATTGCACTCATATCACCACACTTGATCACATTCATATCTTTTGCATCACACACTTCAAACACAATCCACACAAAAACTCACCTTGCATTTATACCCTTCACAACCTAAAATAATCTCAATTAGGTCATCCTTAAGGAAACATATGCACCACAAACATGCAACACCAAATAGGTAGGCACCAAACACTTTCTTGATGTAAAAATTTGAAGGCAGACCATGCCACTACTTAACTAGGACCAAAATATGCATTGACACACTTCCTCAAACACCAATCATCCTCTACAATTAGTGATAGCACACCAAGTTATCCAAATATACACTAAAACTAACACACGATCACAAACATGCTTCTCCAAGTTTAGAAACATATCACATAACACATAACACACAACATCCAATAATATTCGACATCATCATAATACTCACCAGTACTACTACAACCACCTAAAACTAAAGAACACTTTCATTTTGTGTAACCAAACACACTAGCACAGACATCCAAGTCACCAACCAACCTTGCAAAACACCTTAGCACTTGAAACCTCAAGGGAAGGTAGACACGGATAATATAAGAATTTTCCCATATCCACAACACTAGAACCTTTACTACGAAGAAATGCATAGCATTCTCATCTCTCTTAGACAATATGTTTTATAGATAGACATATTTTCATAGATAGACATCTTCCACTGCAGTACGATCCAGAACCTAAAACTATGGATATAACACCTCTGATCATCACATCCAAGATTCACAAGAATATCTTCAACCATGAATAAATACAGAGAAAAACACCGAACACACCTCTATCACACTGAACTCTCTTTTATTCAAATTTTCTCCAAAGCGCTTGGAAACCAAGTGAACCAACTGCATCAGAAACACTAATGACACATCTACATCATTTGAAACACTTCTCATCAACTAAAATAAATCCAACAATATCTCCATACACAAGCAACTCAAGCTTCTAACAATCTCTGCAACTATACTAAAGTGAGACATCACTAACAACATTGTGTTGACATTAATACCAACAACTCTAGGATTCTAATAGGTCCAATGCTAGGATTTTACACTATCAACACCAGTATTCTTCCAACACACTCTTCATACAAGGGGTTGACATCAATGACAACATCCAAACAACTCACAAAAAACTCAAGCTTCCAATAGATCTCACATTATTACATAGAATTTCTAGGTTAATATCACCTTATCTGAATGTAATTCTTGTTTTCTAGAGGGAATTTATGAGATTTTTTTGAAGGGCCTAATTTGGGAAAACAAATTTGAAACTTAAAAATTTTAAAATCATTGAAATATTTTTTCAATATCTATCATGTGAAGAAGAGAGAAAGTCTTTGATATTGTAGAAATATAAAATTGTGTAAATAATATGAAAAAGGGTTTACTTGCACAACCCCTAACTAGAACCGACTATCGATCTTTGGCTCGAGAGAAGAAGTTCACCTTGATAATAGAATATATGTGAGCAGTTCTTGATAACACTTTAGAATAGTTGACAATACAACCTTGAAAGGATTTAATTAGATTTTGATAAGATATAGAATTATCTATCAAAGATAAAACAATATTCAACATTAGTTAGGTGAATACATATTGTACTATCAAAATAAGGATTATTATGTAGTAGACATTGTGATCGAAAATATCAAGTCACCATATGAATATTTTCTCTCTCCCTTCATTTCAAATAAGGTGATGTTCATATCTCAACTTCCTTTTAATTATTTGTGTAAAATGGTAATCATAGAGCAAGAGAAGATCATTTGTCTTGGTCATATGGAGAGTAAAGCACAAACTCGTATTAACAAGACTAAAAAGGAAATGAGAGGAAGGATACCTCTTTTATAAGAAGAAGAGGTAAATAGGAAGATATAGAACCAAAGAATAATTCCTATACTCAAGGGAGAGGTAGAGGATGTAGAAGCTACCATACATGCTTCTATTGTGGGAATTGTGAATGCAAAGTCTATGGTTGTTATCAAAATAAGAAGAATTGGACACAAAATAAGATGTAGAGCTACTAGAGCTAATATAATTCAAGGCTAGATATGTGAATAATGATGAAGTGAAGGAAGGAAACAATAAAGATAGAGCCCGTTCATTTATTTCCAATACTGCTCTTTGCAGTACTAGTTCTCAAAGTGAGTAGATTCTTGATTCTAAAAGGAGGATAAGGTGTTCATTGTAGATGACTCTTCCATTCCTATTGTTAGAAATAGAGATGTAATTAAAAATAATGGTTTTAGACATGATATTTATCGTGTTCTTGATTTGGGATAAATTTACTATTTTTATGTCAAATAACACAAGGAAAGAAGATAGAGTTTTGGACAAAAAATGGTGTGAAGGCTATTAACATTTTTTACATCATTGCAAGTGGATACTAGAATATTTATGAAAAATACTCAAATTTGAACTAATATAATGGAATCAACAAAAACAATCATATAAAATACTTAGATTAAATAAACAAAAATGTGCTTATATATTGACTTGAGTTAAAAATTCCCATATATTTCATTTGAATGATTACAAGATGCATTGTTTCAAATGTTTGTTGATAACAAGATGACAATGAAAACTAATCTTCTCTAAAAATAACCAAAATGATAAAATATCCAAACAATTTTGAATCCTCCAACTTCAAGTGTAGATACAACATCCATATGAAGTTTCCCTCTAGAAACTAAAGGTTTTTATCCTCCAATTTGTAGATCCAAAGGTTTTTGTCTTTATATCTAATAGTTGAACACGAGTCCTCAAAATAGGTTTGGGTTCATTTTTAAGATGATGAAAGATTTAAACTAATTAAATTTCTCACCTTATATAGATTTTTAAGTTATAGCATGGGCCCACCTATTATAATATGTTTCCTACCATTTTATATTCAAATTTGAGTCCATTAATAAAATTCATAGTTGACCATGGTGATTGATGAAATCCTTTTGTTCAAATGGAAAGGTATAATAAGATACATCCCTAAAGAAAATATTTTGAGGAAACATGTACTATAAGGATGCAATGGTAATATGAATTAAGGAATTATGATCCATCCTACTAGTCAAAAGTATTCCCATTTTTTAGCCTATCCTTATGTTCATCGAAGACCCAAAGTCAAGGGTTCAAAGAATGGGATTTTAGGATGTAAAAACACAAGGAAATGAAAAGTTTTATGTGCTCAAATAGGAAGAGTGGTAGGACATTGAGGAATAGGAATTCAAGATAATTTTTGACAATTTTTGCAAGAGGGGTGAAGGTAGAGAGAACCCAAAAGGTTTGAAATGGAAAAGTGTGATGGCTAGTAGGGACTAAGCCTTAGAAATACATATGCATGAAGGAGTAGGGATTGAGCTTCAAAGATACCCAATGAAATAGGGAATGGGAATTGGGATTTGGAGATATTTAATACAAGAGGGAGTGGGGATTAGGATTTAGAGATACTTGGTGCAAGGAGGAGCAAGGATAGGGCTTTTGAGATGCTTGATGTAGGAAGGAATGTGGATCAAGAAAATCCAAATATTTATACCCAATGGGATTGGGGTTTAGGGATACAACATACCTAATACTAGTGTAATAATGGAAATGGCAAGCCAAAATTATGCATAGGTATGAGATTAGCAAGGGAGTGAGGATCAAGGTTCGGGTTCTGAGATGCTACATACTTTTTAGGTAAGTCAATAGTAAATTTTTTGGGATCTTGTGATATATTAGAGGTTGAGACTCAAGTATATCTAATACTACAAGGATTATGGAAACCAATTCATTTGGACCAAATACAAGGAGGTATATGGAAGTCCAAAAGCAAACATGAGAGAAGAAAGTGATGTTGCAAGGGTGTGAGGAATTAAAGTAATGCGTTTCAATAAAGGAAAGTCCATACATCCAAAACATAAGGTACTAGTGAATCAAAGACTTCAGGGATATGAGGGAAATAGGATTCTTGAAAGGGAAAGTCTACTTTTTTATGGTTAAGACAAAGTGGGTGTTCAAAGAGTTGAGAACCTGGTAAAGGGTGCCAAGGTAGGGGACAACCCAAAAAGATATAGAAGGCATAAAGGAAGCAAGAATGCATGGAATGAAATGAATGTATGATAATAGGAGAAATTTTATAATCCCATCCAAAGATTTAAAGTGACCTAGATACCCTCATACTTAGATTACAAGTTCACCCTACCCAAGTTTCTTACCCTTGAGCAAAGAAAATTTTGATGCTCCAAAATCTCTTGTCCTTCCCAAGTAGAATTTTTTGTATTAGATTCTTCCAACAAACTAAATACTCTATAATGCTTTTATTCCTCAACTTCTACACCTTGGTATTATAAACAACATTAAGTACCAATATGAGCGTCCCTTCATCATCCAAGGGTGGAAAAATCCTCTAAAGGTGTGGCATGTTGTCCAAGGTCCCTCTTGAGGAAAGACACATGAAAATAATTATAAATCATGCCACTTTTTGGTAACTAGCTCATAATCAACTTCTTTGATTCTCCTCAAAACCTTATAGGACCCATAAAATTGATGTTTAAGCCTTTGAGTCCCACTTCTTTTGATGGAAGATTGCATGTAAGGGTTTAATATCAAAAAATCACATCCTCAACTCTAAATGATCTCTCAATGTAGTTATAATCTACATAAAACTCTTTTCTATTATAGGCTTTCTAGAGAAGGTCTTTGAGTTACTTTAGTATGTCTTGGCTTTGTTTCACAAAGTCACTAGTTGGCATTTTACTACATACTAGAACCAAATTAATAAAAAATAATTCTTTAAAACCATACAATTTCATAAATAGAGACATACTAATAGATATATAGTGGGTGGAATTGTAGCAATATTCTCCAAAGTGTAACCACTTAACCCATATTGTTTGTTGATCTAAAATTTGTTATAGAGGTAGAGTTTTAAGGAGTTTTTAATGCTACTCAATAGATTGCTTAGATTTGATAGACTCTAATAGATGTTGGTATTGTTCAATCGAGATATACTATGTTGGTATGCGATAATCAAGGAGTTATCCAAGTCACCCATAATTTAGTGTTCAATTCTAGTACCAAACATATTGAGATTCGTCAACACTAGCAATGCATCTAAGAAGGTTTGATCGATCTCTACTATTTTTAGATAGAGGTTTAGGTGGAAAACATATTCAATAAGCCTCTTGTTGAGGATAAGTTTATTTAATTGAAAAATATGTTTGGATTTTAAGAATCTTGTATCAAGGGGATTGTTAGATGATGACATCTTCCATATATGTTATGTGTACCCTTCAAATCAAGATCTATGGGCATGTTAGAATATTAAATCTCACTTGGTGGGCCCAATTTGAGTGTCAAGTCATAGTTTTCCCATTGGGATAAGTAATATGTTCTTTTAAATTTTGAAAATCATGTGGACAATGTTGTATCAAATTTTTGCATCCCTCCTTTCTATCCAATTTTACAACATTCACGTTTAAAATGACTCTTAGTTTCAAATCCTTCAAATAATCTTGGTGGGGGGCCATTTCTTTTCTTTTTTATAAAATTATTATATATTTATTTTAACATGCATAATTAAAGCATTATAAGTTAACACTTCTTGAGATCACTACATAATTTATTTTCTTATGTTTAATTATAATTATACATATTTTTATACATATTAGACTAAATTGGATTATTGTGTTCAACATGGTCACATACCTCTTCATTAATTAGACGTTCCTCTCTAATCACACTTAAACACTCCCATTGTCTATCCACATGCATACAAATTTATTTTAAAAAGTTATGCAAAGAAGGTTTAATATCAACAACACATGCTATTGTTATTTGATAGCTCTCAACCCAAACATAGTGAAATTTATGAAGAAGAAATTTTTTGAAATAGGAAACCCTTTCACATGCCTATAAAGTGGTATCAAACCTTAACCTAATAAATTAAAAATCAAATTATTTCAAACTATGGTTTTAAAAATAAGTTGCAATGTTTTGGTCCCCACCCAATGGTGGGATGACTACAATGTATTTACTCTCATTTATAAATTTTGGTTTTTAAGCTTGTGCGTGATTATCTAGACTCTTCTCTCAATTTGTAACATTTAATTTGATCATTCTTCACCTTCCTATCTATTTCTTGGATTTTGAGCTCCCTAATTTGACCTTGATTTTTTTCATGCACAATTTTCTAGAGTCATGAGATGAGTAGCCAAAAAAATGATTGTTGAAAAGAATGATTTGTGTTCATGCACTAGTTTCTAGACTCGTGAGATGAGTATCCAAAAAATGATTGTTGAAAGGAATGGTTTGTGTAGCATTGTATCTTTCATTGCAATTTTTCTTGAGTTTAGAGCTTCATATTAAAAAATAGACAAACACCTTAAGTTTGAAAACACAAGCATCGTAGCTCAAGCATATTGCAGTTTATAGAATAGAGACATGGTAATAATTAAAAGAGAAGGATAAATGTCATATATATTTTAATGTCTATGTAACTTTAGTGATTAGGGTTGTAATGATTTTTTTATGTTTGATTCTTCTATTTGAGGAGGTTTTGAAGATTATTTTTGGAAAAATATTATTTGGCACTCTCAAAATTTAGATTCAAATCTTAACATTATTGTTTGAAAGTAAGTGCAAAAATAAAGGGCTATTATTAAAATTTGCTTCTTTGGTCTCAAAGGTGTAGTGTTTAGTGGTTCAGTCAAGTTCCACATCAAAAAAAATAAGAAAAATATTGAGGAAGTTGTTCTTTTATTATGTAGTTTAAACACCCAATAATTATCTTTTTTTTAAAGAACGAGTAAACACTTTTGAATCGAAGCTATGAACTAGTGAGGTCACAAACGGGGGACCTCATCCCTAGTTTAAACATTCAACAATAACACCCCAGTGGGGTTTGAACCTTGATGCAAAGAACAACACCACAACTTAACCATCACACCATGCCACTATTGGAAATTATCTTCTTTTGTTAAAGAGACCTAGGTATTATAATTTTTTTCTAGTTGTGATGACTAAACCTTGTTTGCAATCAAGTGGAAATTGTATTTTGGAAAACTTATTTGGATAAACTTTGTTCAAAAATGGTATAAAAAATAAGGGTTACTTTTTATGTCATTTTCTTTAATGATTAAAATTTATGTACAAATATTATTAGTTTTGGTTTTCTCTATCAAAGGTTGTCAAATAGTATTCTTGAAGACATTGTTCAATTCAAACTTTATTGATAGTGATGTAGACACATAAAATTAACCTAGGCTTGCAAAATTTATCTATTTCATATTTCGTCTTAACATAATTAAAATATTTAATGATGTCATATAGTCCAAATTCAACTATTAATTAAATAATTCTCAATTATTTAATTAATTCATACATTTATTCCTCCTGACTATTTAAATAAATAAATTACATTTATCATAATTAAATACGTCGTTAATTTTCTATGTCCCTCTATAATTAAATAAATTCATAAATTTATTTAATTATAGTTGTCTATTATTTCCACTTGATTATTTAAATAAATAAACTTTATTTATTTAATTAAATACGTCATTAATTCTTTATGTATTCTTATAATTAAATAAATTCCTATAATTTATTTAATTATTGTCCACATCAACTTTCCTTTTAATTTTAAATAAAATCATTTATTTAAAATTACCCACTTTCTATTTTCCCACCAAGTAAATAATTTAAAATCATTATTTACAACTTTCCTTCTAATTTTAAATAGTATCATTTATTTAAAATTACCCACTTTCTATTTTCTCACCAAGTAAATAATTTAAAATAAATATTTACTATCACATGGCCCCACCACTTTTGAATTAAATTGATTCTTAAGTCAAAAGGCCAACTCACCTCTTGAATCAAATAATTTCAAATTTCTATTTTCATTTTCCACTTGCCTCTTTTTTTGTGCCTGTTATCTCCTTGTACATGAATTCTTGACCATTGATTTGATTTTTCTAAAAACAAATCTCAGCCATTCATTTCAAATTTTACCCTAATGTTTCCCTAACCCTAATTGATGATTGTCACATTTAATTTCAGCCTTTGATCTTAGGGCATTTCTCAACTAACAATCATGGTCATTCATCCAAAATTGACTTTTCTATAAAAAGGCAATGTCAACCTCATTTTGTCACTTCACACTTCATATCTCTTGACTTCATGCTTCAGAATTTTGGCTTCCTTCATACTTGCATACTTGCTAGTGTTGAATAGTTCAATATTCGCTTAGGGCTTCATATAGGCTAATACTTGCTCATCAAAATCTGAGGGAAAATATCTACTTGCAAAAAATGGAGAAGGTTCAATGAAGGTGATTCATGGAAGGCATGAAGACTTGGTTCCCATGTCAGAGACTCAAAGGTTGAAAACATAAACTCTCGCTTGTCAAAGACCTGAATGTGAAATTACCAATGATTCTAATGCAAGCGTTTGTCAAAGGCTTAAATTTAAAACTGATTGTTTGTATTAGATTAGAAAACATTTCATTTTGGTGCCTAAAATAAATAAAAATTTGTTGTGTTTGGTGTTTTTGCACATTTTTGTTTAGATTAGATCTCGATTTAATAAAAAAAGTATCATCTCCCCTTGTGCACTTGTGTGATCTTACGTGCAAGAGAAATTTTTATTAACTCTAGTTGGGCCTTCCTTGGTGGGAAAAAGTACTCACCCCAAGGTGACTCAAATTGGTAATGAGCTAAAGCCAAGCGCTCCCGACCGGTATACAAATTTTAATGTTGAGGAAATCTCATCATTACAAGACTTCCTACAAACAAGCAAGTGATAGTTATTCCCTCAGTACCCTAGTGGTGCATTAAAATCTATAGAGAATAACCTTTGCAGGCTAGGAAGCCTCCTTATCAGAGCTAATCTTGCCTCTTGTGTGACCTCCTAAATGGGTTCCTTTACTAAAAACCATTTGTGTAATTGTCAAAATCATTTCTATTCGCTAGTGCAGCAACGGTTGTTACCAAGCCATCCCACATTCTCACAGTTCTTAGTAGAGATGAAGAGTTTGTCATGGGAGATTCATGAGAGCTAGAAGCTTGGTTGACCTGAGAAGTGAGTGTCATGTAAGGGGGAGCCAATGTGGCCAAAATTCTAACTCATCCACTAAGAATAAGCATGGTTGGTTTATCCAAGTGGGATCTAGTGGATATAGTCCTTGTCATCCATAGGGTTGTGTTTGTTTCAAAAAAATCAAGACAAAATCATGTTTTTTCTAAGTGTTTCCTGAAACCATAAACACCTACAACAACTTTTGCAGATCTGTAAAAACACAACCAACTTGAAACAACCTCACAAATAAGCCAAAAATTGAAAGAAAACTGGACTTCCTTCAAACCTGCAATGCATTTGAGACTTTTTACAACACATCTAAATTTTTGGCCATGTATTTGACACCTCAAGCAATGCATTTTCCTTTCTAAAACATAGTCGCAATCTTAAATGACACATTTTCTAATACTGTGACACATTCGCCATCTAAAATAACACATTTTCTCTTTGAAATGCATTTTTTACCTGAAACGAAGCATTTGCCTGTTATTTAGGGAAAACATTGTCTCTGTCCAAAATCCAAAACCAAACATTGTGAATCTGTCTCTAAGCATCTTTTCTCAGTGGCCTCTATTCAAAAACCAAAAGAAGATTTTCTCAAAGCATCCATCTTTGCACCTTACATCATAGGTTTACCATTACAAGTTTTAGTTTCATCTTGAGTCTCCACTACCATTTTCAACATAAGAAAACTCTTAGGTCCTCATTTTTGTAGACTTTGAGTAGGAACACTTCCCATACTTTATGAAACATTTTCCTTCAAAGTAGAGTGTCATTGAACGAAGCCAAAATTACTCCTTTAGTTTTTGTCTCTTTTATGTGAGACATTTCCAGCTCATAAGTCTAGTTTGAAAACCTCACCTTGTCACTTTGGCATTCCACTTAGTCCTACAAAAAATTCCTTTGATAATCAAAATTCAGACATTGACCAAACTAAGGATGGTTAGGCAACATCTTTTAAAAATCTCCCCAAAGTTGATCATCTTTTAGAGCTTGCTTAGGCCTTGCATTTCCATTGCCATAGCATAATTTAGTCTCTATTCCTTTTTCATTAGACATTCCTTTTAGTCCTCATTATCACTTTTCATTTTCACCTTGCATGATACATTATTGCACTCCTTATAACCAAAAAATCCAAAAAACATAGTCTTAGTTTCATACCATCCACTATCATGTCTTTAATTCATCTTGATATGCTTGCTAGCCAAGTTGAATACAAATTTCTCCATAATGGTCAATACCAACAAGTCATAGACTTCAAAATACAATTCATCCAATCAAAATACCAATGCCCTTCCTACCAAAAATCCATAAGTCCTATTCATTCAACTATCTACCCTCACTATCAAGACTCACTTGACACAAGCCATACCATTTATACACAACTAACATCCATTTATCACCCTTATCCTAACTTTGACAAGGGAAACCAACCATCCACTAACCCTTTCCAAACATCCATGTCATATCCTAGTCCTTCATCCACTAATCCATTCCAAGTCACTCCATCCCAACATACATTTAGTCATGCAAATTCTATCCTTTTCCAAATTCACATTCCATTGTCTAAACTTGAGGATATATGTCAATATGAAAACCCAAGGCATGACATCATAACTTCACCTTCATGTCAAGATCAAAGTAGTCCATCCCATGACCCCATCCTTAAATCCATTCAAGAAGTCCTTCTAGACAATCATAGCATCCAAAATACACCTATCCTTGATCAATATCCCATTCACAACCATGTCATTCAAGACAAACCCATCCTTGATCAAGACACTACTATTGAGCAAGAATTCCAAAACAATCCACTCCTTGACCTTTATGCCATTCATGATAAAAAACTTGAAGACAACCCTATCCAAGTTCCAGATATTGACACTTCCAAAAATGAGACACTTGCCTCCATGGGACACATAGGTGATTTTCCTCTAGGACAAGAGTCTCCTATTCTAGACATATTTGCAAATGACCAAGCTATAGCTGAATTCACTGAACTCTATGACACTGACCATGAAGATAGTTTTGACATCGACTTGGAAGCACCAACAGAATTATCTGAATTCGATATGTCACAAAATCAGACCAAAAATGTTAATCAGAAATCTATCCAACATGTCAATAAAGCTACGACATCTTACCAACAAGGACCATCTACCTTTGTCAAAGCAAGCTTTCTAACATATGAGAAAGTTTGGAGTAAATGTTTTCGACTGAATAATGATGGGTGAGCATCTTGCTTCCAAAATAACAAGTACCCCATCGCAACTAGAATCTGTCAGAACATGCATTATAAATAAAAAGGACTAGGCCTACACGAGCAAGGAATTCTAGAACTCGTACAGCTTCAAGAAAATTATAGACATCAAGGTCTTGACTATTCCTCAGTCGGAAAATCTAATGATGATAGTGGCACCTCCTCAATATTGGGGGAAACTTTATCTGATACAAATATCAAAATGGGGGTCATGAGTAGTCCTTGTCATAAGATTGTTGCCAACACTCCTTCCATCCACACCATAAACCATCATCCCAACATGAATAAACCTTCCATTTTGAACTAACAAAAAGAAAACTATTACAAACCCAAAGTTCAAAATCAAATGTCAAAGGCCATTGAATCAATCAAAATTCCAAGTGGACAAATGAAGTTAAAATGGATCCCAAAGAAAAATGGATCAAGCAAAGAAAATATTCCAAATCCAAAAGTCAATCAAAATGCGGAGCCACAAGAAAAGAGGACTCTGACATACAATAAATATCCACCTCATTCAAAGTGGTAATCTAGAAAGACATATAAAAGTCATGGTTCCAAACATTATCCTAATCAAAATTTCAAACTCCACCATCCAACACCTAAAGTTTGGAAAATAAAAATTGCTACAACCAAACATCCAAACAATCCTTCCATGTCTACCATCATCCATCATAATCCCACATCATGCTTAAAGTCCAAAAATACCATGTCACAAATATGTCACATCTAACCAGCAATTCTTTTTCATAAGGACTCTCATGACACTCTATCGTGATGTGCGTATTCTAATAAGGCCAACTCTAGTATCAAAAAGGATCACAATTACATCAATCAGTTGTATGCAATCTCTATGATATTGACAAGGAAACTACTTCATAAAGGTCATTATTGTAATGTCATGGCACTAGTCTCTACATCAGCACCATCAATGGATTCAACACAATCAGTGATCATCTAAAGCATCAAGGCCATCCAAAAAATACAAAAATGCAAAAAAATTGAAAATATAAAAAAAATTGTCACCTTGATGACAACCTGGCAAACAAGCGTCATGGTGACACCAAAAAAATAAAAAGGAAGAAAAATAGTAAAGAGAAAAAAATTGTCCAATAGTGAAAACCATTCTTATGGCACTTTGGATAAGTACCATGATGAGAACCTAGCAAGCAGGCATCATGTGTAAAATAAAATATCTATGTGGACCATAACTCTTGGGATAAAGTTGTCTCATCTCCCATACCCTTCGCATGTCATTTACATTTCCATCTATCCATCTAAGCCCCATCATTTCCATCCATTTTCCCACCTACTTTGATCTTGATAAGGACTAAGGTACAAACATAAATCATGCTTTGGGAAAACTTTTGGCATGTCTATCCTTTGACCATACCCTATTCATGAAATATCATTACATTCATAACCTCATTATCCATTTGTGACATTTTCCATGGAGACCATATGATAATTCTTCTAGCCAATAATCCTCATGTCTCCTTTCTTTTACCAAAGCCATCCATCCTCCTTTTATGCCTATCGTTTATCTTGATTTTCCTTGTCAATGGTCCAAGGATCCTCCATCATCCCATCTAGTCCTAACCAAGTCATTCCAAATGCAATCAATTGTAATCCTTGCAATCCAATCTTGAAACTCGATGCATCATCCAACACTCCCTGGCTCTGTTTCTAGCCTTGCTACAAACCTTGATCCTTTAGTCACATTATCCTCATCCTCACATTGCTTTGGGATGTGTCCTTCCCACGTCAAACAGTGTTTCCATCATCATCATCACCTGTCAATTGGTATTTGGTTTAACTAGGGGCAAGATCATGATCGTCCTTATACTCTTGTGTGTAGGCATCATTTAAATGCATTTTTCACGATCCTCATTTAAAAATCCAAACAAAATATAAAACCTCAAAATCCAAAAAAAATTGGAACATGTCAAAAACACAAAAACATCCAGATAACTTGCAAAAATCCCAAAAATAGAGTCAAGTTTGTCAGGTCAGTTATGGCAGTCCTTGTCATTGTCGAACTATGTTGTCACTATGCATTTGCTACATAGGCAAGGATCATCATTTGATATACCCCTAAGGCCACACTAGGTCAATCCTTTAGGGTGTAGAAGTTGAGAAATCCAACTTCAAACTCCAAGATCACCTGCATGCAAATGGATACTTGTCACAAGGAAGAGAATGGATGGAGAAAACAAACAAGGGTTTGAAGCTCTGAAAAATGGATAAATTATCTTATCAGAACAAAAAGGGAATTAATATGAATATACAATGAGATCAATCCTTATAAAAGGAGATCATGCAAACCCTAAAGAAACCCTAATAGGGAAAAACCCTAAAAGAAGCCCTAATAGGAAAATATTTAATAATTAATATAATTATTAAATGTCACTTTATGCAAACTAACGTGAAATCTTAAGAAGGGAATAAAGGTAACTTAATCAACACAATTAAGTTAAAACCTTTACTCTAACACCCCCCCTTAAGATGAGCAACAGTGCTACAAACAAATGCAAGAAAGCAAAGGTAACTACAATGCAAGAAGGAAAACATGGGTCCCGATAACTAGGCCAGATCAGGTACCCAAATACAACCAAATCTCTGTAAAGTGGAGAAATAGAGAAAACCTCATGGGAGAAACTCTACTCCAAAAAGAGATGCATGCTTCCATGAAGAACATCATTGAAGCAGAAGAAGATGCAAACAATTGTCGAAAGATGACTGTTATGGTGTTGAAGAACCTTCGCTGAAGATAGGATGATCAAGATCAAGAAGACAACAATCTGCATGAGTGCCCCAAACAACACTACTCGAATTAGATGGAAAACAAAGGCAAACACCTAGAATGAAGATACAGATGGCACAAGTACCAATAGTCTGAAAACACTGATCAACTGAGAATGAAAGATCCCTTCCAAGGCGAAACCAAAGAAGAATTAGCACGAACAGTATAATACCCCCCCATAATGCTGAACTGGGAGAGCCTGACAGATCCACTGAAATGATGTGAAACACCTTGTAGTGCATGAAGGAGAAGAAACAACATCTGAAAGTGCACAAGAAAGCACCTACAACTGAAAAAGTGGTGTCCAAAAACAAAGCACACATGCATGAGGCTGGAATCATATGGATCCACTTTCCTCATGGAGGGACACTCACCAGACAAAGGTGTGATGGAAAAACAAAGGCACTACACAACCCCCCATGGCACTTTGTAATATAGTGCGAGTACAAAATGTGGTACAACCTTATGTGCAAAATCCCCAAAAATACATGTACAATAGTGTGGCACTTTATCTTAGTGCGTTTACATAAAAGATATTGGTTACAAATGATGCTCAAAATGCCCACAAAGGACAAAAAACTAGAAATACATGAAGAACAGCCAAAAATGAAGCATCACATGCAAACGAAAAGTTCCCAAGAATGAATATGTCCAGGTAATTCACCAGAGTGTGAAAACACAAAAAAATGAATAAAATATACTTGGAGTGAAATCTGGTAAAATTGCATGGATGGAACTAAAGAGCTCTGAAATATGGTTCCAACGTCGCTGAGATTGTAAAAAATAGAGAAACAGATCAAAATTTATGAGCTTGGGACTGAAAGCAGCTCCTTTGACTTCAACTGGCAGGCTTGTCCTCTGATCCGCGCACAATCAAACAGTCGTACGACTGTACGGCTAAAAAAAAATTGCCCCTCAAATCAACTTTGTCCAAAATGGACGAATGAACAGTTGATTTAGGTGTTTTGGACCACTACGGACACAATGGTGAGGTTTGTTTGGACTCAAAATGCTTTGAAATTACAGGTGAATCCCTAGATCAAAAAATGCAAACCCCAAAACTATGAATGCCTGATCCAACCTTGTAGCTCCAAATAGCTCCAAATTCTTCAAACAAGAATAGGCATGCAGCAGGAAAGCTCTGATACCATGTATAAGTTGAGAAATCCAACTTCATACTCCAAGATCACCTGCATGCAAATGGATACCTGTCACAAGGAAGAGAATGGATGGAGAAAATAAACAAGGGTTTGAAGCTCTGAAAAATGGAGAAATTATCTTATCAGAACAAAAAGGGAATTAATATGAATATACAATGGGATCAATCCTTATAAAATGAGATCATGCAAACCTTAAAGAAACCATAATAGGAAAAACCCCTAAAAGAAGCCCTAATAGGAAAACATTTAATAATTAATATAATTATTTAATGTCACTTTATGCAAACTAACGTGAAATCTTAAGAAGGGAATAAAGGTAACTTAATCAACATAATTAAGTTAAAAACTTTACTCTAACATAGGGTTTATCACATTCACTCTAACACATGTTAGATGTATCTTGAAATAAATCAAAAAAAATCTCAATCTTGTCAATCAAAATCAATTGTCCTTTCTTGCAAAATGTTCCAAATCAAGCAACTCTTAAATAACCTTTGGCAATCAGTTAATCGACATTTCAACTCAATTAGCATGTCAATGTTGGCATGTGGTCAACTCATTCATCTAATCAACCTTGGTCAAACTCTGTCAACACAAGTCAAACTATCAACTCTTGGTTACTATGCGGATACGTCTTTCCGAATAGCAACTCTTGTCATTTGTTTATGCTTTAAGATATGTCTTTCCTAAGCATCGGCATTGCCATTTGGTATTTTGAAGGATTCTCTTGACATTTGAGGATTGATCCTCTCAACATCGACATCATTTAGGATGTGTCCTTCCTAAATTTGGCATTACCTAGCATCTATCACACAAATCCAGACTTCATCAACCCTGACATCTTGACATCAAAATACTTGGCATTCCAACATACTTGGAAAACACTTGGAAAACACTATCTTTAAACATATGTCATCTACTTATTTTTCATGCTACTAGTTCTTCGAGGATGTCCTAACATTAGGATTTAGAGGAGCAACGGTGTATCATGATGATTGTCTTGTCTTTTCAGACTGTCATGTTGCTAGTTCATCGAGGATGTCCTACATAGGATTTAGAGGATTAACGACGTTTCATGGCTTTTCTTTATTTATTGTGGTTGGTTGTGACAAAAAGATCGGGGCAACGAAGCCCCTAGTATGCATTATGACCATCGTTGTCTGTGACTATTTGTTTTGCAAGTGGGTGACCTTGCACACCTTGGTCTATCTCATACCATGGTGTTTTTTGTCCATTTCTATCATTTTAATGCCCAATGATGATTAATGCAACACCTATTAGTACTTTGGAAAATATTGAAGGTTTCCTTCTCCATACTAACATCCCTATCTTTCGTGCTAACATTTTTTCTATGCCTTCATCCTCAAGTCTTCTCATCCATTTCAAGAGCATACTCATGTTCTTTGAACCCTCATGTCCTCTCAAGGGGGCATACCACTACCTCCTCATCATCCTTCCTCTCCTCACTTTCACATTGGGGCATATTTTGACTTATTTTATTTTCCATAATGTGATAAGTTGCATTATGACAAAGAGGGGAAAAATGTACACATAAAATTGACCTAGGCGTGCAAACTTTATTTATTTCATATTTCGTCTTAACATAATTAAATATTTAATTATGTCCTATAGTCCAAATTTAACTATTAATTAAATAATTCTCAATTATTTAATTAATTCATACCTTTTATTCCTCCTGACTATTTAAATAAATAACTTACATTTATTGTATTTAAATACGTCACTAATTTCCTATGTCCCTCTATAATTAAATAAATTCATAAATTTATTTAATTATAGTTGTTTATTATTTCCTCTTGATTATTCAAATAGATAAACTTTATTTATCTATTTAAATGCGTCATAAATTCATTATGTCTTCTTATAATTAAATAAATTCCTATAATTTATTTAATTATTGTCCACATCAACTTTCTTTCTAATTTTAAATAAAATCATTTATTTAAAATTACCCTTTCTATTTTCTCACCAAGTAAATAATTTAAAATAATTTTTTACTATCACATGGCCCCACCACTTTTGAATTAAATTGATTTTAAGTCAAAAGGACAACTCACCTCTTGAATCAAATAATTTTAAATTTCTATTTCTATTTCATTCTCCACTTGCCTCTTTTTTCATGCCTGCTATCTCCTTGTCACGTGAATTATTGACCATTGATTTGATTATTCTAAAAACAAATCTCAGCCATTCATTTCAAATTTTACCTTAAAGTTTACCTAACCCTAATTGATGATTGTCACATTTGATTTCAGCCTTTGATCTTAGGACATTTCTCAACTAACAATCCTGGCCATTCATCCAAAATTGACTTTTCTATAAAAATGCAATGTCAACTTCATTTTGTCACTTCACACTTCATATCTCTTGACTTCATACTTGCATACTTGCTAGTGTTGAATAGTGAAATCCTTCAATATTTGCTTAGGTCTTTGTCATAGGTTAATTTTGTTCATCAAAATTTGAGGGAAAACTTCATATTACAGCAAATGGAGAAGGGAAATGGAGGTCAATCATGGAGGACATGAAGGCTTTTGGTGAAATATTCATTTGTTTTATGCTCATTTCCTCCTTTGTACTTCATTTTTTAGCTAGGGTTTTGTGTATGAATTTTTTGTTTGTACTAACTTAACTTTTTCCCATAGTTACAAGTGAATAAATAATACTAGCTCATAATTGAAACTTTGTGTTCTATCTTTATTTGATCAAAAGGTACTCACATTTCAATGGTTGTGCCTCATTGTTGATTTTTGTTTTTGTTTTTTTTATATGTAAGAGGTGTTTTTTTATTGATAAGAAAGAAAATCAATGCATGCCCTTACCACAAGGGGTGGCAGATAAAAGACAACACTCAAATGGGTTGTCATAATTACACACAAAAATATGCTAAATTACAACAAAATTAAATTATTGTGTCCTCAAAAAAGCCCATTCTTTGAGAGGTTTCCACTTTGACCATAATTTCCCCCTTTTGTGGTTGATATGAGAAACATATGGTGTTTCCCTAAAGAGGGTTTCATCGTCTTAACCTTTGTCCAATCATTCTCACAATGAGGAGAAGTCGGAGTATTTTGGTCTACATCTACTAAGGGGTTCTTTCCCTCCAATTCTCTAGATTTTACTTGGTCGATTTGAGCTTTGCCCCTGGAACTTAGTCCAACCGAATTTGGAAAGCCTAGAGATATTGTGGAATAATTTCTAATCATGGAGACTTCACTTCCCTTGGATAATTTCCTGAAATATGTATAAGTTGCATCCTTTGCATTCTCTGTGTTGATATCAGGGAAAACCGGAGGTCGAGCCCCAAGAGGGGGAGGGGATGAGGTCATGTTGACCTTCAAATAAGTAGGAAGGAGCTCAAAATCCTTGAAGGAATTGGGTGGAATGACATAGTGTTGTGATTCAACTCTGATCCACCATGTCAATTTACTCGAGGCTTGATTACCTAGATCTCCTTGCAAATGACATTGGGAAGAAAAATGTTATGTTGAGAAACATTTCCTGCATTTGAAAGCATTTTTTTCATAGTTAATAGGTTGCCTCCTACATTTATTTCACACCTTTAGAAATATCTCAGCAGGAAGGCCATTGGCTAAATCCATTTCAACATAGTTTTGAGCACATGTAGAACTTTTATAGTTGATAGTTTCCTTGGACAATCAATAATACCTTACTATGTTGTTTCCAATGGCCCTCAAACAATCTAGTTCCCATAACTAAATGGGAAGATATTGTAGCCTTACCCACAGAAATGCAGTGGTGAAATTTTTTGTACGCAAATCAAATTCAATGAACCAGGATTTCATGCACAAAAAAATTCCTTGGTAGATCCAAGGTCCATTTTCTAGCATCAACTCCTTGTCTTCCTGAAAATCAAACTCTAAAATGAAAAACCCCTTAGCACAGGGGAAAATGCTTATTTCCCCTTCCATATATTCTTTCCATTTCTTTGTAACCCATGCATGCAGGTTGCATAACTTTGGCCATGTCTTTGTGAAACGACATATTATGGCATGCTTAGACAAAAAATCCTCTCGATCCAAAGAAAAACTATCCAAGAAGACTTCAAGAGTTGTTAAGGAAGGGCGAACAAGAAAATGAAAATTGTGTTCGAATATGATGTCATTATTAGAAGTGATGCCATGTTGAGAGTCCAAGTGTGGGCAAGGATGGGGACCCCCATCGTACATCATTTTAGACATGTCATGCCATAACCCCAAACTATTAGAGTGCTAATGATTTGTTGATTGATGTCACAAAATAGGGTTACCCTCAAACCCAAACTACAATAAAAAATGCTAGCATTTCCCTTTAGAGCCTCCATGAAGTTCATTTGGTTGGAATACATTCTTGGGCTCTTATTCCAAGGGGTGATTGCACCATCTTCACCACATTCATGTGATTCTCTGTGCATGCCATGGAGACATCCATCAGAGGGGGGGGCAGGTTTTGAAGTTGTAGGAGAAGAGCGCTTCATTGCATCAATTTCTTAGTTTTTTCATTGTTGAGTTCTATTATAAGGATATTATTTTAATATTGTGAAGGAATGGTTAAATTCTTTAAATAAACCTTGTTGACAATTATATATGTTAATAGATCATTGGTGAAATTGTATTTCTCTTCAATCATTTTGATGTTAAAAATTATTTTCTTCATGTAATTAAAATCAAGATTTTTGATAGAATGAGAGGGAACAATCAAGTTTATTGGTTCATTTTTAAAATTATATCTAAATGGTTTATTTCAACATGTCAAGTTGGAGTTAGGATAATAACCTTGTAGGAATGGAACTTGAGGAACATGGAACAATAGGTTTAACTCTAGAAATAGTATCATTTCCAAAGGTAATTATGGAGTTTGAAGATGCACTTGTATGCTTTGAGGGTAGACCTTTTCATGGTTTTGATAGTAGAAGTCACAACAAAATTACATGAATATCAATTGATGTGGATGCTTAAAACCCTTAATTTTGGACTATTCTCAACCTTGCCACCCATGGGGAATGAAATCAACCCATAGTTAATAAAAAAACCTCAATCACCTCTTAGTTTTTGTAGAGGGGATTTGTTACACTCAAGACAACGAGGTCTCAAAGATAAAATATCCCTCCACTACCTCAAAAGATCCAGCTTAGGTGACAAGATAAAATGATGAAGAGTATATTTTTTATGTAGAATAAAAAGGCAAGAGTTCTAGAAACTAAAAGAATGGGTCACATAGGTCTTTTGGGAAACTTGACGAGATCTCAACCAAGGTCAATAATACAACATGTGGACATCACCACAGTGTGCTGACGTCTCATACTAACCAAAAATTAAGAATGTCTCATACAATAGAAAAGTGGTTACTAATAGTTTTGATAACTAGAAATTCTTAAAATATGAGAAAATGACTAAGAATAACATAAATTAAAGAAATTTAAACTAAATGAAAGACATAATAAAGCAAGAGGAAAGGAAGAAAACACTCACAAAGAAACAAGATATTAAGCCTCCAAAAAAGAAATATCTTCAGTACCTACGCACATAAGACCAAGGAAAATTTTTGAGGTTGTTTAGGGATTTGCCTTAGTCAAATCCCCACTTTGGTGTTTCCACCTCCACGGACAACCAGACAGGATAAAGAGAAATAAAATAGACGTGATAGAAGAAGAAATAGATATACTAGAACAATATGCTAACTAGATTAAAAGACAATGCAATGAAGAAATAATAGTTACCCTCCCTTAGAAAAATGAGAATATTGAAAGGGAGAGGCTGCAATCTCCAAGATTGAGAGAAATATGTTGATAATACCAAAATATTCAATGTAGTATGTCTATGAGAGGAAGAAGATGCAATGGAGATGGTGGAATGGAGGCAAGGAAGTTATTGCAATGAAGAAAGAGAAAGAGGGAATGAAAATCGTGTGAATTCATTCTTGTGTCAAGAGAGAGGGTCCAAAATGAAGTGTTTTAGGGAGGTTTATGCATGAAAGAGTCATCCTAGAATGTATGTGAGCTAGCGGCAGTGTTATGTTCACGTATAGGCAAGAAACTCAATGTCAAAAACTACTTCAGTTGAATCAATTCGGAACGTTTGTATGACACGTATACATTCATGCAACACACATTTGTTTGAGACATAAATTTTCCTTAACGACAAGAAAAAAATGGGTTAAGAAATTAAGGATTAAATTAAAGTTGGATAAACGAAACATTGCATTATTATCTTTAATTTATCTAAAGGGGAGGCTCATGGGATGTGAAATTGCATAGGATGTAATTTATGACATTATAATTTCAATCATAACTATTTTGAAAACCTTGCTATAAATTAGCCTATTCATTCAATTGCTTGTTACCAGCAATAGATCCATTCACATGTGTGTGATTTATTGGTCGCTCAAGATGTTACTTAGTTCCTTAAAATTTTGACCAACCTTCTAGTCTACACTCGAGAAATGAAAATATTAAAACCCTATTTCTCCTCCACTTGTACTTGTTCTTCATCCCATTCTATCATCTCTTCATAGCCTTTCTATCTACTTCTAGGCATTTCAAATCCTCTTCCATCTTTCCTCGAGTGACACAAGTGCTAAAGAAAGTCAAACTAGAAGAGCATGATGATGTTAGAGTCTTGACTAACACATATTTCCTTGAACCTTTTATGAGTATACACAATGTAGAATGATTACCAATAGTCAACTATTGGATCTTAGTTAGGAAGATGAATAGACTTATCTTGTGAGAGATAATGGTCTCTTTATATCATTTTTGTTGGATAATAATTAGTCTTCTTTTGTTGACATATATAATTTGGATATTTTCTACATATTAGAATTTTTTTAGATGATATTTTGGCAAGTCATGCATTTTCACTTGATTTTCAAAAACTCTCATATGGAACTTGGTGTGATTAAGATAATGTGGCATGGTTGAAATGATTTTTGAGATATGCATGTATAAGTATTATGATGGTTGAAATGATTTTGGATTATTGTGCTTTTGTAAAGGTAGATAATAATATATATTTTTAAATTTAGTAAAGATTTTGGGCCCCACCCAACCATATGTGGCATTAATATTATTTTTTAGTTATTTATTTTAAAGATTTTTCAAATCTTAAAAAGCTAAAATGAAGTTAACATATAACTATTTATATGTTATTTTAGTTGTGGACTATTCTCAACCTTGCAACCCATGGGGAATGTAATCAACCCATAATCAAAAATATTCTCAATCACCTCTTAGTTTTTGTGGAGGGTATTTGTTACTCTCAAGAAAATGAGGTCTCAAGGAGAAAATAGCCCTCCACTACCTCAAAATATCTTAGGTGACAAGATAAAATGATGAAGAGTGTATATATTTTATGAAAAATTAAAAGGCGGGAGTTGTATAAACTGAAAGGGCAGGTCACATAGGTATTTTGGGAAAATTGACGAGCTCTCGACCAAGGTTGATAGCACAACATGCAGACATCCCTGTGGTATATTGGTGTCTCATACGAATTGAAAATTGAGAATTTCTCAAAAATTAAAAAAAAGTGGCTACTAACTATTATGATAACTAGAAACTCTTAAAATACAGGAAAATGGCTAAGAATAATAGAAATTCAATTAATTTAAACTAAATGAAAGACAAATAATAAAGTAGGAGGAAAGGAAGAAAATACTTGCAAAGAAACAAGAGATTAAGCCCCCAATAAAGAAATATCTTTAATACCTGCGCACATAAGACCAAGGAAAATATTGAGGTTGTTTAGGGATTTTCCTTAGTCAAATCCCCACTTTGGTGTTTCCACCTCCACAGGCAAACAAACAGGATAGAGATAAATAAAATATAGGTGATAGAAGAAGAAATAGATATATACTAGAAAAATATGCTAACTAGATTAAAATACAATGAAATAAATAAATCATAGTTACCCCCCCCCCCCCCACTTAGCAAAATGAGAATACTAAAAGGGAGAGGCTGTGATCTCCAAGCTTGAGAGAAATATGTTGATAATACCAAATATTCAATGTAGTATGGTTGTGAGAGGAAGAAGATGCAATGGAGATGGTGGAATGGAGGCAAAAAAGTTATTGCGACGAAGAAAGAGCAAGAGAGAATGAAAATCTTGTGAATTCCTTCTTGTGTTGAGAGAGGGTCCAAAATGAAGTGTTTTAGGGAGGTATATGCATGCAAGAGTTGTCCTAGAATGTCTGTGAGCTAGAAAAGGTGTTATGTTCACTTATAGGTGGGAAACGTAATGTCAACAACTACTGCAGTGGAATCTATTCGAAATGTTTGCATGACATGTAGACATTTGTGCGATGCGCATTTGTCTAAGACATAAATCCATTTTAACAATAGGATACAAATGGGTTAAGAAATTAAGGATTAAATTAAATTTGGATAAATGAAACATTGCATTATTATCTTTAATTTATCTAAAGGGGAGGCTCATGAGATGTGAAATTGTATAGGATGTAATTTATGACATTACAATTTCAATCATGACTAGTTTGAAAACCCTGTAATAAATTAACTTAATCATTCAATCGCTTCTTACCTACAATAGATCCATTCACATGTGTGATTTATTGGTCACTCGAGATGTTACTTAGTTCCTTCAATTTGACCAACCTTCCAGTCTATGCTCGAGAAATGAAAATATTAATAACCCTATTCCTCCTCCACTTGTACTTGTCCTTCATCTCATTCTATCGTCTCTTCATAGCCATTCTATCTACTTCTAAGCATGTCAAATCATCCTCCATCTTTCCTCGAGTGACACAAGTGCTCAAGAAATTCAAACTAGAAGAGCTTGATGATGTTAGAGTCTATACTAACACATATTACCTTGAATCTTGTATGAGTATACACAATGTGTAATGAGTGCCAATAATCAACTATTGTATCTTACTTAGGAAGATGAGTAGACTTATCTTGTGAGTGATAATGGTTTTGTTTCTATCATTTTTGTTGGATAATAAATAGTCTTATTTTGTTGACATATATAATTTGGATTTTTTCTACATATTAGAAGTTTTTTGGATGATATTTTTGGCAAGTCGTGCATTTTCATGTGATTTTCAAGAACTCTCATATGGCACTTGGTGTAATTAAGACAAGTGACATAGTGCGTCGTGTTCCTGCCTCCTAGTGAATTTCTTTTTGGAGTTTTGTATTAAATGCGGAAAAGAAAATTGAATAGCTAAATATTAATATCAATTTTGTTTTGAATATAAATTAGATAAATTGTAATAGTAATTAGTACAATTAATAAATGAACATTGTCCTTGTTAAAATTATTTACTAGTACTAAGTATTTTAGTAAATAAGTGGTTGGTATGTGCAAAGAGATTTTTAAAAATACCAATTTTATTTTGAATCTAAATTAAATTATTACTAGTTATTTAGAAAAACAAGTTAGAACTTGATCATTTTTTTAGAAAGATGCAAAATGTAGTTTGCATGAATGACGTTATTAATTATTTTTTATGATTGCACGTTGAATTATTTTTGCAAAATAATTTGGCAATGAAATGAATAATTTAGTAGTAATTACAAACTATTTTGTGATTTGATTAACATTAATAAGTTTAAGTATTTGGAAACGCTTAAAACTTGATTTGCTTTGCAAATTGTTAGAGTCGTGTATAGAATGCATAAATGGCGAAAGAATGGAATTGGAAAGAATTTGATTTGAGAAGAAAAATGTAGATGGTGAAGGTTTGTAGTGAATTTTTGTGTGCTTGTCAAAGAATATGAATAATTTTGTGTACAAAAAGTATATAGTAAATATATTTATTTGTAAAGATAATAATGTTTTGAGTGGAAATGGAAGATATAAAAGATGAAAATATTAGTGATAAGTCCAAAGTCTGAAAGCATTATGAAGAATGGACATATTAAAAATATAAAAGCATTTTAATTTTTTATTTTTTTTAATATTTGTAAACTAAATTCATTTAGACTTTCTAAAAGTATTTTGAATTATTTATTATTGAAAATATGTAAAATAGATGTATAAGTAATAGACTAGTAATTGAGAAGCATTTGAGGAAATGAAGATATTTAAAATATAAAAGTATTTTATTTTGTTTAAAATAGTAAACATATAAAATGTAAATAATAGCAACAAGTTTAAATTTGAGTAGTAAAGTGTCCTTTTAACTAGTATAATTATTATGTTCAATTGAGTGTAATATTTTTAATTCTTTTAGCATGTGTATTTTTTTTTGTATTTGTAAACTAAATTCATTTAGACTATTTTATTTGTCAACATAGTAAGTGTTTAGAGTGGATATGTAAGACATGCGCGGAATTACAATTATGTGATATGCAATTCATATTGAATTTTTTTGCGTAGGACATTAATGAGATTGTAGAATAGCCATTCCCTGGAGTAGCTAAAACTATGAAATTGTTAGAGGCTCTACTACTAGGCTAATTCTTGTGAAAGAAATCAAGCCACAGTTAATGCATTGTAAGATTTTATAGTAAACAAGATCAAAAACAATATTGGATTATGTGACAACAATATACTAGTACTATAATCTATCAATCAAGGGACATATGCAACACATTTTCCATTGTCATGATCGGTGGAATCAGTTCACATTGACAATGTGTGGAGCACAATAAAGCATACATAAGCGATTTTCCAATATACGCACACTACAAGGTATTGGGATTGCTTTATACCACTAGCAAAACAAATAAATAATGCTTTTCAAATATTAAAATATGTTCATAAATTCCAAGTATATAATGATCTGATATTTTTGTAATTTACTGAAAGTAAAATCAATAGTAGACTTGTTGCAAGATAATCAAATTTCATTAGCCAAGCAAGTATTACAAATGATAATGTTATAAATTGTATCAGCTTGCCATCATGCACTTCATGTACATGGTATTTTGATGAAAGGCAAGTGACTAGTATCATGAAAGCAGTCTACTATTGCCATTGTATAATGTAGATTGAAAATGGCAGGGTTCTCAACTAATCTATAGCTAATGCATTAAATGGCACTAGGTGTAATTTATGTATTTTTGTAAGTATTTAGTAGCTAACAAATTATGTTGAGTGATAACAATTGTGCAATGTAACTCTAGGCTTATAAAACATAACGATTGTGTTATTGTTGACTTAGTATTCACTGCATTAACTATGCACTGACTGTTGTACAATGCATCATAGCTATCTCAAAAATTTATCATCTGTTTATATTTTTGCTACTTTGATCATAAGCAAATGAATTGTAAGGGCGGATGAAAAAATTGAACAATGAGCATAGTCCATGACAAATAGTACACCATTGATATAATACGTTATACATAAACCTAAATCACATAAACAACTTTAAAATTTAGGGAAAAATAGATGAACATGATAAGTTTTTGCAATCATTCTTTGTCAATGCTTGTACTGGAAACTAAGCATAATAAACATAGAAAATAGTCATTTTCCAATAGTGCACCACCATAGAATCACAAATATTCAAGAACGAAACGTAAAGGTAAAAACATATAAGCTTTTAAAGAAGTAAGAAACACACAAGAATAACCACAAATAAAACCCAATACTTGCTTCACATTTCATTAATTGATTATGCATTCACTGGTTATGTACGTATTTACCGCTCCCAGAGTCTAGACGACGTTGTTCGAAGCATATGCAATTTATTGTACCCACTTGCCCCATCAAATTTTTTTAACAAAAATCAATATTTCTAGTTATCAAGTATCATAAGAAGACAGTCAAGCCATTCATGGGCACTGCACTTTTACATAAGAACAAACATGCAGAAGTGCAACCAAGAGTTTAAAAATACACAAGCTTTCCAAAAAACAACAAACATATTATAATAAGCACAAAGAAAACCCAGTACTTGCCTAAGATTTCATGAATTAAATATGCATTCACTGCTTGCATACCCAATAGCTCTCTAAGACATCTCGTACAATTTGCATTTAATGGATTTAACATGTGTTAATTGTTTCAGTACCCATAACCCCACCATCAAAGTCCCTAGAATTTGCATGTACCGATTAAGTATTTTGTAGAATACACAATGACCTCCTATTTTCTTAATTTAGTTTAACAAATGAATGATTTAGTTTTTGTTGTAACAGAAAGCAATCAAAGTCAATTCGATAATAAAGTATCTAAAATTGAGATGCAACAATTGCAATAGTAAATTAAGCAATATTATGTTTATACTTAGAAACTATATTACTGGATTTTAAGGTTTGTGAAGCGACAAAGGAGAAAATTAAGCATTGTGTAACATATAAGAGAAAACATGTTGACTATAAAGTGACAAATGCTAAAATTTTTAATCCATATAACATGAAATATTGTCATATAGGCTAAACAACCAGGAATTTAAGCATAACATAAAATGGATGTGTGACTTGGTGCAATATCAGGTAGGTTTGTAGGTGGTTGTGTTTGTTCCTCATCTGTAATATAATTGATAGAATTAGTATGGCAGCCATTGTTGTAGGTAATTTTAAACATTTTTTATAAATTTAGGACATAAACAAGTATTTCTATCAGTATTGTTTTGTACCTTGTTGTAGCATATGATGTTCATTCAGTCAAGCAAATATATTTTGTAATGACATTGATTGGTTGAGCTTAAAATGGCCTTTGATAACAAAGTCTCATAGTGCAAACACAACTGCTAACTTTTCATTGATATAGTCTTTGTAATTTCATGTTTTGGAAGGCGGCCAAGAGTTGTTGCATGACACAGTTCTAACTGAACAATGTATTTTTTACTTGTCATTTGTTATGATGATAGTTTGAGTATGGAGTAAGTATATGTAATTGACTTGTACGTCGCATTCGTTGCACTGAGCATTGTTCTCTTGCAGCATTTCATAACTGTAGAACCTCTAATTGCATATCGTGCAAAAAGCTTCAAAAGGATTTGAAAGTGTGTTTGCTGCCCTTAATGTCCCCAAAACCTAAAACATGTAAAAGTATATTGTTACAAACATGAGTATGATAGAAATTGTTTGAGAAAGCAACAATATATTTCAAAAGTTACCGTAAATGTTGATTTCATCAATGTAGTTAGCTTTTTCATTGTTCTTTTTTTGTTCAATTTGCAAATAAATTTTGACTGGCCTATGTGGAACACTTTCTTTTCATCTATGATTTTTATGATATTTTTAAAAATAATTGTTGGATTTTTGTTCTTGAAAATTTATTGCATTATTTTCAAGTATTGATGTTCATGATATGAATGCAACCACAACTACATGGAAAAAAGAAACTTCGTTATTGTCACCAAAAGAAATAGTACAGGCCAAAATGGGTTAAAATGGATTAGTGGCATATGGTATCTAGAGATTAGTACTTGTTCTTTTTTGGATTCTTCTCTGCCATCTTTGATATCAATAGCATATTGGCTACCAACTCTATTATCACCAATAACTAAAGCACCTATTGTTCCAGTTGTATTTTGATTTGTGGTTCCTACTAACTAGCTTATAGTTGTATCTGGAATGAAGTAATAGTCTTTAGAAAATCTAGGCATGCTTTCAACTATGCTAGTGTCTGTCAATATTAATATGCAACCACAATCCCCTTTGTCATCAAGTGTTTTACGTGTAATTTGGAAACCTGATTGAGACCCCTATTCCTGGAATTATCTTGTGCTCATGTTATTGGATAAGGTTTCCACTGATATTTAGTGTAATTGTCATCTTTGTTTTGAGTTCTATGAGATCTACATATAGTACCTCATTTTTTTCATTGTCTTTGTCAAACGTTGTCTTGTAGACAACAAGAATGTCACCTTTGAATGTGTTGCCAACTTTTTTAGCGTTTAAGTCTTCAATTGATATTGACTTGTTCACTTTTGTCTTGAAACAACGAAGAAAAATGTGAATCTTATATGTAGATGATGGAGGCATGCATATAATAGATTAATAAAATATGTTTTTAACCATTTACTTGTGTCTTTTTCCATGTCTTTCATTTGTTGTGTTGGTCTTTTTGTTTATTCCATTATTTGTCTACAAAGCAATTATATAGCATTAGAGAGTACATTAGACTATGTGTGTCATATATGCTTATGTTTGTCTATAGTAATGCATCTCCCTAGGATTTTCATGATGAAACAATATAAGGTATAATAGGAATTTGGCTAGTTTGCCAAAGTGCAACTACTTTCTTTCTAATATCGTTATCCAAGTACATGTGCATATGTAGAGGAGGTTCAATAGACATTGAGTAGAAACATGTTTTTCCAAAATCCAAATTTACCAGTTTGAATGAGTGGAAACCAAAAAATCTTGAATACAATGAAGGGTTTTAATCTAAGTGTAGAATCCAATATTAATTCTTGTTTTTTGTTTGGTTCAGCTCATTTAGGCTCAATGCATTACTTTTCTTCAATAGCATTCTCAGTGCCTTGCCATAGTAGTCCTTGTTTTCTTGACACCTATCTCGAATAGTTGCATGCAACACTACCCTAAAAGGACATTATTGTATAGACGTAATGGACATTTATACTTTTATACATATATATGCATATACATATTCCATTATATATATACTAATAGAAAATTATGTGTATAGGAACCTATAACTAATTGCCCAACAGTGGTTCTCAAGAATCAAATAAACAATTTAGAACATTTAATTTGAATGTGCCTATTGCATATTCATAGTTATAAATGTCTATTATTTCTATTTTCATGTATCTTGTTTTCATATCTTTTTTTCATTTTGAGTATGAAATATTTAGTACTTTGCACATATGTATAATAGAGCGGACTTGATACTCTAAATAGTTGTCAAAAAAAATCATTAGAGAAAAAGAAGGATAATGATCAAAATATCTGACCTGCAATTTTCTTGTTCAACAATTGGCTATATTTGTGTGAATACAAATATTTTCCTCCCAATGAAATTGTAAATAGTGGTCATTTTATGGAAAAAATTTAGATAGATAAGCATAGTGGTTGACATGCTAAATGCAATTCATTGACATAAATAAATTAATGCTCATAAGAAGATTGTAGCAAATATCGACTTGAAACAAATCTGTTCATTTACTAATGCATAAGAGTATACTTGATTTTTCATTTCTCTTTAAGTAAATTAGGAAAATAGGGGGACATAATATATAGTGGCAAATACTTAATTGAGGGTTGCATGGAGCATGAGCTTTTTGGCAGTGGATTGGTCAGTCATGAAGCAATGAAATATTACCAGATCCAAATTAGAGAAGGAGATGAGCAATATGTACTCGTTGCTTCTGCACCCACTAGCCCTCCAACCCATCTCACACATTTTTTTGTGTGGTCTTTCCACATACCGTCCTAACCAATCAAGCAATAAACATATAATTTATGCATTCATTGTCGCCATAGTCCACAAGACCTTGCTCAAAGCACATGTAATTTAATGTGCCCACTTCGCCCCCTAGCCCTTCTAACAACAAGCAATACTTCTATTTATCAAGTATCATAAATACATAGAAATTCCATTGACTACCACTACACTTTTATAGAATAGTGAACATACAAATCCACACCCAATAGGTAAAAAACTGATAGGCTTTTCAACGAACGATAAACAAAGGATAATAAATATTTCAAAAAAACCAACATCATAAATTTTACCAAGAATTCCTCGATAACCATTGTAACACCAACCAAGCATCATAAACACATACAGAATTCAGTCACCAATAGTACACTACCACAGAATAACAAACATTGAAGAATGAAACTAAAAGCTAAAAACACACAAGCTTTTTGACAAACAATAAATAAACAAGAATAGGCACAAATAAAACCCAGCTCTCAGCTCATATTTCATGAATTAACTATGCATTTAGTGTTTTTGTACCCACCAACCCTCCAACACATCTTGCATATTCTGCTTCCCAAGCTTTCCTGATAGCGTACTAGCCACTCAAGCAAAAAACACATTATTAACGCATTTTCTACCCCCATAGTCTAGTAGACCTTGTTCAAAGCACATTTAATTTAATGCACCCAGTTTCCTTTTTAACCTTTCCAACAACAACTAATTATTCTAGCTATCAAGTATCATAAACACACAACAAATCCATTGACGACCATTGCACCACTATAAAATAACAAATATGCAAAACTGCAACCAACAACTAGAAAACCTACAAGGTTTCGAACGAATGATAAGAAAATGATAATAAACACAAACAAAACTTAGCACTTGCCTAAGATTGCAAAGTATAGAAAACAAACAGATGGCCCACTCACCAGTTGTACACCATTCCTTCATCTCCTCCCTCGTCGAGCACTGCACCGAATCACAAGCGTCAGAAATGACAACAATACAATGATTGCAATAGTAACCTAGCAATGCATTAAATGCAAACCTCATGGTGTGGCTTGGGCAGCTGGCATGAATACAAGTACAAAATACATAGTTGATTCATGAAATATGAAGCGAGTGTTGATTTTTGCTTATTGTTTGTTTATTCTTTGTTAAAAGCTTTCTTGTTTTTGACCATGTGTTGTTTTTCGGTAGCTAACATACTCTAGAATGCTTAAATGAGATAGGATTGATTGGTACAATGTGCAACTTGTGAGTGTCTTGTTTGTCTATTTTTGATACTTGGTAAGTGGAAGCATTATAGGAAAAAGTGATTGGTTTGAGCAGAGTCTTTTGGTTTGTGCATGCATTGAAAGTATTAAGTGTATGTTAATTTCTTGAGTGGCCATTGGTTTTCCATCAAAGCTTATAAATGAATTTGTGTAAGATGTATTGGACGTCTTGTGGGTACAAACGCAATGAATTGATAGTCTTTGTTTAACAACTTATGCATTTTTAGTTGATGGTTGTGCTTTTGCACATTTCTAATTTTGTAGAACTTTGTTGCTACTAAGTGGGTTTGCTTTTGGTTTATGATATTTTGTAACTAAAAGTATTTGTTGTTGTTACAAGGGGGGGGTAACTTGAGGCAAGTGAGTGGAATTGAATGCATTGAGTATTATTTATTGTTTCAGCGATCAGTAACCTATTAGCAACTATTTTGAAAAGAAAATCCAGCAGTCGTTGCAATAGGTTGTTTCTCCGCAAAACATAGTTCCATGTTTGTGGATTAGATAACATGGAATTCATTCAATATGTGACTATTTATAAAAAAAATAATGGGTTCCTAATTTTTTGATTTACTTTTACAAATATGAATAATATAGTACCCTTGGCAATGTATTGAATTGTATAATGTAAACATTTGTGCTTTTATTGGTTCTTGTTGAATAGCAGGTTTACTATTGCAATTGATGCATTTTATTTTGAATTAGTCACTTGGCCAATGAGATTGTATTATTTAAAATATTTTTTCCTTTTCCGTATAGTCGAGATTTAATGAGAACAAGCAATATAGCAAGGAATACTTCTAGTTGTCAACTATCATAGAGACACAGCGAAGCCATTTACCTGCAGTCGGCTTTTACAGAATGACAAAGATGCAAAAGACTAAAGTATTCACAAGCTTTCCAACAAGTGATAAATATACAACAATAAGCAAAAAAAATCCAGCCCTAAGATTTCATGGGTTAAACGACAATAAGCAAAAACCAAACTCAACATTTGCCTAACATTTCATGAATTAACTATATATTCACTATATGTTGGAGTAGGTCAACTTTGGAATTGTATCATATGTGTTGGATATGGCATGCATGTTTATCAATGTATAGCTATTGCATTAAATGATACTATGTCTACTATTCAATTTTGTTTAAGTAAATTGGGAGAATATGACATTATATACTTTTGGAGGTTTCGTGGATTCACATGCAGTGAACACATAACTAGTTCATGAATTCTTTAGGGAGTGCTAGATTTTTTTTTGTGCTTATTCTCGTTTTATTATTGTTTGTTGGAAATATTGTGGGTTTTGTAGCTCTTCGTTGTGTTTTTGCATGTGGTTATATGTGCAGTGAATGGATAGTTAATTTATGAAATCTTAGTTGGTTGTTGGGTTTTGTTTGTGCTTATTCTTGTTTGTTTATCGTTTGTTGAAAAGCTTGTGGGTTTTTTAGCTATTGGTTGCACTTTTGCATGTTTGTTATACTGCAAAGGTGCATTGGTGGTGAATGGCTTGGCTATGTATTTTTGACACTTGATAACTACAAGTATTTGTTCTTTGAATTTTTTTATTCTGTCATAGTGTACTATTGGTGAGTGGCTTGTTTTTCGTGTTTATGATGCTTGGTGGCTATTACAAGGGTTAATGAAAAATGCTTGGGAAAATTTACCATGTTCGTCTATTTTTTTGCATACAAATTAACCAATCATTCTCTGCTTATCTTCACACTCATTGTGCAACACATATCGTGAGGGTTTCATTTTATGCATTAAACATGCATTGATTAGTTGAGCATCGACCAACCCACCACCAAAGCTCGCAGTACATGCATCCCTCAATTAAATATTTGCCACAATATAAAATGCTCCCCTATTTTCCTATTTTACTTAAATCAAAATGAAAAATCAACCTACTCAAACCATTGGAAAAAGAGATAAACTGTAATTTTCCAGCACAAAAAATATGTGCTTAAATCCTGACTATTGCATGTGGTTAATGCATTGAGTTCCCGTGAAGTTGTTTTCCTAAAAGCAAATAAGCCAAATAGACCACTACAATAAATTTTTGGATTGATTTAGAGATAGAATTCAAATTTCATAGGCTTTACTTGTATTCTAGTGCCTATTGAAACAATAAATCCAGAATGAATGAATTCTAGTTCTCTGTAGCAGACAAGTGTGCGATCAACGATGTAAAAGAGTTTTGATTTTAGTAGCAATTGCAGTCTAGTAGATATTGGGACTGGTTCATATCACTAATACCAGTATATTATGCTACCTAAAAGTAGCTTGGTAGAAATAAAAAAATAGTTTCATGTTTATGAATCACATGACATGTCATACATCATGCTATATGTCTCTATGGGAAGTCAGATTCTTGAACAATTATTCTCCTTCACTGTTTACAATTCTTCCAATACATAATTCCAAAATACATTGGAAGAATTAAATTTCATTGTAAACAATATGGTAGGATAGTACAAGAATATGACCTTAAAGCCTCTTGTTAAAGACCAAAGTTGATTTGCAGCGGAAAAGATCTTTGTCCTACACTTCGATTGTGAGAGACAACTCTTGTGACAAGTAAAATGCAACAAAATCAGCACATAATATGATGTTGCTTTGCAATGAGTTACAACTATTTTTGAAAATTTATTATATGTTTCAATTATGCTGATTTTCTTATAAGGAAATAAATATTAAAGGCATTGCAATAAATGGAAAAATAAGCAGCAGAAAATATATTTCAAATTATACATTGTAGTCAGTGTTCTTGGTGAAACATTGGATATGCATTGCATATGACATGTTTGAAATTATGCATTATTTTGATTGCAAAAGTCACTTGTGTTTGTGAAAAAAATAGTTTTGTATTATACACACATTGCAAGCTTTAAAATTCATTGGAAAGAAAAGAAAAGAATGATACAAGAATCTGACCTTCTACTTTGTTGTTCAAAAGTGAGAAATATTCATAGTGCAATAGATCTTTGTATCTAGATCCAGTTAAAAGATATCATTCCTATGAATGGGACAAATTAAAAAAATGTGCATACTGCATGACACATAATATGCTATTCATAAATAGAAAACATAGAAGCAGGTGAAAAAATTTGTAAATGAAAAAAAAAGTAATGCAATAAATTTTGCATAGTGATCGTTGCCCAAGCAAGGAATACATAGTTAATGCATTATAGGCACGCATAGTTCACAAAACTAACATATAGTACATTATTCATTAAAATTTAGGGCATAAACATATGATAAAATTTGCAAAAAAATAGACAAAGCTGATAATTTTTGAAAACACTAAAGACATTGAATACAAATTTTGTAACCAATACAAATGAAGAAACCAGTTCAAGTGAACAAATTTTTGTTACACGTTTACATGTGACGTTGTTTCCATTCATACTATCTATGCAGTCAACCAACATGTCAAACGTATACACAGCGTGGAAGCATAGAAAAGCATCCTCATTTATACCTGTTTACTATCAACATATGACAAGGTATTATGATTGCTACATACCATCGTCTTAAGCCTATTGTTCTAGGCACAAATTTTCAATGGTATAAGTCAAACATGCAACACTGCAACAAAAAAACTCACAAGATTCTTAACATACGATAAACAAATGGGAACAAGAACAAACAAAACCTAGCACTCTCCTAACAATTTATGAGTTAGCTATGCATTTGTTGCACATGTACCATATGTGAAAGCGCAACAAAGAGCTAGAAAACCTTCAAGGTTTTTAACAGGTGGGAGTAGAACAAGAATAAGCAAAAACAAAATCGAGCACTCGCCTAAGGTTTTATGAATTAGTTTTGCATTCATTACATATGTACCCACAAATTTATGAAGTATCATAAACACACAACCCAACCATTCACCAGCAATGCACTTTTACACAACAACGATCATGAAAAATCATATCGAGAAGCTTAAAAGCTTACAAGCTTCCTAAAAAATGATACACAAACAAGAATAAGTATAAACAAAATGTAGCATTTGCCTAAGATTTCATGAATTAGCTATGCATTCATTGCACGTGCACCCACATGCATTAAATGCAAACTTCACAATATGTGTTGGATAGTTGGTGCGTACACAAGCAAATGATGCATAGTTAATCCATGAAATATGAGGCAAGTGCTTGTTTTTAACTTATTGTTTGTTGAGAAGTTTATGTTGTCGTTTCCAATGCTAGTGATTATATGTAGTGCTTGAACAAGGGAGGAGCTAAAGGAATGGTGTGCTACTGGTGAGTGGGTCATCTCTTTGTTTTTCATACTTGAAATCTTAGGTGAGTGTTGGGTTTTGTTTGTGTTTATTATCATTTGCTTATTGTTGAAAATCTTGTGGGTTTTCTAGTTGTTGGTTGTGGTTTTGCATGTTTGTTATTTTGTAATAGTGTAGTGGTCATGAATGGCTTTGTTGTGTGTCTATGATACTTGATAGCTAGAATAATTTCTTGTTTCTAGAAAGGCTAATGGGGCAAGTGGGTACATTAAATTACGTGTGCTTTGAGCAAGGTCTGTTGGATTGTAGAGGTAGAGAATGCATTAATTATGTGTTTTTTTCTTAAGTTGCTAGAAGGCATTCAGGAAAGCTCAGAAAGTAGAATGTGTGAAATGTGTTTGAGGGCTAATGGGTAGAGAAGCAGTAAATGCATAGTTAATTAATGAAATGTGAAGCAAGGGTTGGGTTTTAGTTATGTTTAATTTTTTTTTTCGATGTTTGTTATTTTGTGGCAGTGTATTATTCATGATTGGATTTTTTTTGTGTTTATAATGCTTGGTTGGTGTTGCAAGGGTTAACGGGGAATGCTTGTAAAAATTTATGATGTTGGTGTATTTTTTTGTAATATTTATTGTCGTTTGTTTATCGTTCGTTGAAAAGCGTGTGGTTTTTTTTAGCTATTGGTTGCGGTTTTGCATGTTTGATATTCTATAAAAGTGTAGTGGTCGTCAATGGCTTCGTTGTGTGTTTATGATACTTGATAAGTAGAAGTATTGCTTGTTGTTAGAAGGTCTAGCGGGGGAAGTGGGTACATTAAATTGCATGTGCTTTGATCAAGGTCTTGTGGACTGTGGGGGTAATGAATGTGTTAATCATGTCTTTATTGCTCAAATGGTTAGTACGATACGTGGAAGCCTCAAAAAGCAAGATGTGTGAGATGTGTTGGAGGGTTAGTGGGTGCAGAAGCAGTGAGTACATAGTTAATTCATGAAATGTGAGGGGAGAGCTAGGTTTTATTTGTGTTTGTTCTTGTTTGTTTGTTGTTTGTTAAAAAGCTTGTGTTTTTTTAGCTTGGTCTATTTTTTTGCAAAATTTATTGTCATTTTTTTATCATTCGTTGAAAAGCTTGTAGGTTTTTTAGTTGTTGGTTGTGGTTTGGCATGTTCGTTATTCTAAAAAACTGCAGTGTTTTTCAATGGCTTTGATGTGTGTGTAATATACGTGTTAACTAGAAGTATTGGTTGTTGTTACAAGGGGTAATGGGACAAGTGGTTACATTAAATTGCATGTGCTTTGAACAGGATCTTGTGGACCATGGGGACGGTAAATGCATTGATTATATGTTTATGATGCTTGGAAATATTTATCATGTTGGTTTATTTTTCTACAATAAAATCATTGTTTGTGTGGTTGAAGTTTATGAATAGTGTGTTATTTCTCATGGTTTGTGGTCATTTGTTTAATTTATCCCTATAACAAGAATGATTTCTTGCAATTGGAGTTGGAGGTAGAGATGTATATGAATGAAAATATACTTAGCTATTGAATGAGGGACTGGAAGGTCAGATTCTTGTATCATTCTTCCCCTTTGTTTTCAATGAATTTTAAGTCTTCCAATGTGCATAAAATTTATGCTTTGGAAGAGTTGTGAACAATAAAGGAGAAGCTTGGTTCAAAATTCAGGCTTATAGAATAGACAAATGAGCATAGTGGATGGCATGTCATATGATTCATAAACATGAAAAAAAAATTATCGAGAAGCAGGTTACTATTACAATTGGTAGTTTTTGTCGATAGGAAGTTTTACAGTTACATTTGTTGAATTTGCTTTTCAAATAGTTGCTTGTTGTTCTTAAATTTATTTTTGTTTATTTATTGCATGTTGAAGACCTTGTCTATTTTTAGCTTTCTATGTTCTTATTGTTAGAGGGGCCGCAATTGTTGAATTTGTTTTTGAATTAGTTGATATGTCAGACAAATTGCATTGTTTAAAGTAATGTTGTCTTTTCCCTATAGTTGGAATTTAAGGACATATTTTGGTTAATGGGTTTTGAAGCAGTGAATGCATGTTTAGTCCATTGAATGCAACTTGTGTGAGGTGTGTTAGAGAGCTAGTGGGTATGGAAGCAGTGAATGCATAGTTAATTCATGGAAACTTTGGAAACTACTGGAATTTGTTTGTGCTCATTATCGCTTCTTTATCATTTCTTGAAAAGCTTATGGGTTTTTTTAACTTTTGGTTGCACTTTTGCATGTTTTCTATTTTGTAAAAGTGTAGTGGTCGTGAATGGCTTGGTAGTTTGTTTACGATACTTGATAACTAGAAATTTTGGTTTTTGTTAGAAGGGCTAATGGGGCAAGTGGGCAGATTAAATTGCATATGCTTTGAGAAAAGTCTTGTAGGTTGTGGGGGCAGACATGCAAAAGGCTAAAAATCCCACAAGCTTTTCATGAATCAAACAAAAATAACTAGAAACAAAATCCACCACTTGCCTAACATTTCATGAATTAACTATACGTTCATTGCATGTGTACACATAGTCTAGAAAACCTTGCTCAAACTGTTCACTTTTCCTTGTAACGCTTCTACTTATCAAGTATAAAAAACAAACAGATAAGCCATCACCAGTTTCACACTATTCATGTAGCTTTTTCATCGAGTAAGTAGTGCACATAATGACAATTGTCGAAGATGGAAACCAACAATGAATAATTTTCAAGAAATAATTAGAAAACAATAAACGAAAACCAACCCTGCATTACGTGTCACACAATTTTCTTTCCGACCTTTGCTCATCGGCTACCAATGCAATAAACACATAGTCAATGCATTCAACTTTTGCAGAATAACAAACATGAAAAAGCACAACTAAGAGCCAAAAAACCCACAAGAACATGATGGTTGGTTGTTGTTAGAAGGGCTAATGGGAAATGCTTGCAAAAATTTATAATGTTTGTGTATTATTTTTTCTCTGGTTCAGGTTTATGAATAGTGTATTATTTGTCATGCATTGTGAAAAGTTTAGTAGTCGTTAATGGCTTGGTTGTTTCTTTATGATACTTGATAACTAGAAGTATTGGTTATTTTTAAATGGGCTAACAGGGCAAGTGGGCACATTAAATTATATATGCTTTGAGCAAGGTCTTGTAGATTGTGGGGGAAGTGAATGTGTTAATTATGTGTTTATTTCTTGAGTGGTTATTACCCTATTAGTAAGCATGATGGTTGGTTCCTGTTAGAAGGGCTAATGGGAAATGCTTGCAAAAATTTATAATGTTTGTGTATTGTTGTACAAATTTTATTGTTGTTTATGTGGTTCAAGTTTATGAATAGTGTATTATTTGTCATGGATTCTTCTCATTCAAGCTTTTGGAAAAATGATAATGAAATGAGAACAAGCACAAAAAAAAACCCAATAGTTGACTAAGATGGGAAATGCTTGCAAAAATTTATAATGTTTGTGTATTGTTGTACAAATTTTATTGTTGTTTATGCGGTTCAGGTTTATGAATAGTGTATTATTTGTCATGGATTATTCTCATTCAAGCTTTTGGATAAATGATAATGAAATGAGAACAAGCACAAAAAAAACCTAGCAATTGATTGAGATTCTATGAATTAGCAAATTGTTTGTTGCATGTGTGTCCATGGTCCACAAGACATTGCTCAAAACATTCAGTTTTCCCAGTAATGCTTCTAGTCATCAAGTATATAGAACAAACAAATGAGTTATTGAGCAATTGAACATTGTTCTCATGACTCCACCCTCGAGCAAGCACTACAAAAAATGGCAAACATTGAAGAGAGAAACTCACAGCTAAAAACACATAAGATTTTGAACAAACAATTAACAAACAATAAGAAAAAGTGTGTTTACTACATGTGCACCCATAGTCCACAAGATATTGGTCCAACTACTCAGTTTTCCTTATAATGAATTTAGTTATTAAGTATGGAAGATAAACGGACAAGCCAGTTACAAGTTCCACATTAGAAGCATTGTACAAAATTTCAATAGCTCGAGGATTAAATATTTTGCAGTATTTGCAATGCCTCCCCATTTCATTAATTCACTTTTAAAAAATGAGTAGCAGCCTTTTTGAAGCAATAGAAAAACAAAGAAAACATAATTTTCAAACATGAAAAATTTGTACTTAAATCACAATTATAGAAAGAACAAAAAACAATTATAAACAATACAATTCCACTTGCCAATCAACAATCAAAAAATGAATAGCATGATTGCAATTGTAACTTGTGACTGTGCAAAAAATAGTTTCATGTTGATGAATTACATAGCATGCCATTCACTATGCTCATTTGTCTATTTGGAAAGTCAAATTCTTGAACCAAGTTTGTCCCTTATTGTTTACAATTCTTTCAAGGCATAATAGTCAGGCACATTGGAAAACTTAAATTTCTTTGCAAACAAGAGGGAAGAATGATACAAGAATCTAGCCTTTGAGTTCCTTATTCAACAACCAAAAATATTTATAGCATGAAAAATCTTCACGCCTTTCTCCAATCGCAAACAATCGTCCTTGTTAGAAAGTCAAAATTGACAGATGAGCATAGCTCATGACATGGAATATGATATTCATAGACACGAAACACAAAAGCATATGATGGAAGTTCCTAAAAAAAAGGCAAGCATGATAATTATTTGTAATAATTTGAACATTAGATTAAAATTTTGCAAGGTTCACCAATAAGCAAATGACCACCAAAGCAATCACAAACATTTGAAGCGAAGGAATAGGTCACTATTGGTATTATTTGATTTGCAACTCGCAAACAATAATCAAACTATCTTTTTTTCTACTGGTTGGAGCAAGCCTATTATTCAACTTTGTTGACGTAAATTAAGAAAATAGGATACATTATATATGTTTAAAATATGCAATTACTAGATACAAATTGTGCCATCTTTGACAAGGAAATTTTACATACTAAATCAATGAACACATGGCTAATTAATTAACTAGTAATAGGAAAAGTATAGAAGCATTTTTCATTTACACCTGGTCACCATTGACACATTACAAGGTATTGGAATTGTTGCATACTAGTAGTCCAAGCATATTGTTTTTGCCTATTTCCAGGTTTTCCTATTCCATGTTTCCTACATCTTTAAAGCCCTTCAATGCTCGAAAAGCTATAGAGTTTTGTTTGAACAACTATTTGAATACCTTAGTTTTTTGGGATCAAATCACCAAGCGTTAGCATCTACTTTGTAACAAAACATAGGAAATGCGATAAACATTTTCAGCGGAGAAAGAACATTGGAAGTGCATGAAGGAACTTGAGTTTCTAATATGACAAAGAATTATGTATTGGAAGAGTTATGAACAATAAAAGAAAGTGTTGGTTCAAGAGTCTAATTTTTTGGATACGTACACTCTCAATGCATAGGTGAAGCATGAAATTCTAGAGGACCAATTATTTTTATTTATTGTTTGTAAAAATTCATTGTGTTGTTTTGTTTCACTTTAGTGTCTATCATTTTGTTGGCAAAGCTAGCACAATTTGCATTTAGACGTTAAATATTTTAATCAATTTTCTTTTGTCTTTTTTGTTGTGCTTTTGTTGCGAGCTCTTTTGTCTACACAATTATATGTTATGTTCTCTGACTTAAAACTTTTTGTTGTTTTTATTTTGTAGCTAACATCTTTTCCCTTTATATGTTAAGCAATTCTTTGTTTTCTTATGTTTTTGTTTAAATGAATCAGATTTCATTGTTGCGGATTTTTCATATGCAATATATTAGCAACACAAAACATATATGTTTTTAAAGGACAAGTTGCTATTTAATATATTGCATTTCAATTTGACATACTTAGCTGGCCAATGAAATTTATTTGACAAATTTTATTATATATTTTTATTTCGCTTATTTGCTTATACAAAAATAAATGGCAGGCCTACTATATGCAATAGAGAGAAAGATAGTATATTTTCAGACATGTAAGGTTAAGTTGATACTTGATTGAGTTATGTTTCAGCTACTTTACCATCACTTATTTTCTCTAGATAAATCACTAATGATTAGCATTTACTTTCTAACAAAACATATGAAATGCAAGCAACATCTTCAGGAGAAAGATAACATGAGAAATTGTGTTAAGAAACATGACTTTCCCATGTATCGAAGAACTATGCATTGAAGGACTTGTGAACAACAAAGGAGGATGTTGGTTGAAGAATATGACTTTCCACAAAGTGAAATTCCCATAGTGAATGGCACTCCATGTATTTCATAAACATTAAACTATTATGTGCACAAAGCAATGAATACATGTACAATGTATTAAATCCAAGCACTGCGAAGTATGGTGGATAGTTGATGGGTAGACAAGCAATTAATGCATAGTTAATTGGATTTTATTGGTACTTATTCTTGTTCATTTATTGGTTGTTCAAAATATTCTATTTTTTCAGCTATTTGTTCTTTATTTTGGTGTCTTTAGAATTCAAAACCCAAAGCTTCACTAAGATTTCATGAACTAGCTATGTGTTCACTGCATATGCACCCACATTACAGAAGGCATTGCCCAAAGCATTCAATTTCCCCTGTAACGCTTCTAGTTGTCAACTACAAAAAAACAAACAGACAAGCCACTCATCAGTTACACATCGTTTCCACCACTCCACCATGAATCAAACACTTTACAGAAAGGAAAATGCCTATAACAACAACCCACATTCAAAAACACACAAGCTTTTGAACAAAAAATAAACAAACAATAAGAAAATATGTGTTCATTGCATATGTACCAATGATCCAGAACACGTTGTTCATGCCGCTCAGTTTTCCCTACAACGCTTCTAGTTATTAAGTATCAAAAACAAACAAATGTGCCACTCATTAGTTGCATACTTGATTTAGTTCTATTTGAATTTTTGTATCACATGTTGCTATAGGCATACTTAATTCATGAAATCTTAGACGAGTGTTGGGTTTTGTTTATACTTAATTTCATTTGGTAAAAACATTATGGATTTTTTAGCTCTTGGTTGCGCTTTTGCATATTCATTATTTTGAAAAACTGCACTGGTGGTCAATGGCTTGGTTGTTTGTTTATAAAACTTGATATCTTTCTGACTACATATTCAATGAACGCATAGCTAATTCATGAAACCTTAAGCAACTACTAGGTTTTTTTTGTGCTTGTTCTTGTTTCATTATAGTTTTTTAAAAATCTTTTGAGTTTTTTACCTCTTTCTTTTGTTTTTGCATATGCATCCAAGTACAGTTTGATCACGATATTTTTGCAACAAGCCAAAATTAGACAAAATTGCAAAAATTAGACAAAATGAAATAATTTGCACAACTTTAACACACATTTCAACAATCAAACTTCCTTGCAAAAAAATCTGGAAAAACATCTCATACTCTGACCTTTCACTCTCTGCTTCAAGAACCAAATGTATTGTATCTCTACAGATCTTTGTCTCTACTCCAATCACAAAAAATGGTTCTTGTTACAAGGATAATATTAACAAAATATAATCAATGCATGTAAACTTAACAAGATCTTTCCCACGCCAATTATTTTTACACATGTCTATTTTTGTAAGCTTCTAAATTAGCTTTTACCAAATACTCTAAGTTCTTCTCCATTTAATTTTTAATACTTCACAATCCAATGACAACTCACCTCTATCACATTCTCCAAAACTCAATTCTTATTAATAAAATGTCTTTTTTTTGTTTAACGACAAAACATATCTTTTTTCTTGAATGTTTGTCACAAAACTTTGAGACCATAATCTTAGGAATTCACTAAAGGCCAAAATTCTCCCCCATGTAAATTCCTACATGTATACATGTAACACCTTTTCCATTTTCACTATACATGCACACATCCCATGCCTAGAAGATATCAAGACATAGAAAACCATTTTCATTTATAATTTTTTATCATTTACACATTACAAGGTATTGGAAATGCTTCAAACCAATAGCCTCAATGTACTATTTTTGCAGGAACTTTTTAGGTCATATGTTTGTTTCCCATACTTGATAAGAACAAGTGTTACAGGGTAAACACAACAGTTTGAGCAAGGATCACTGGACCATGCATGCGATATTTTTTGTACGACTATTCTCAAAAAACAATAAACAAACAACATGCAAATTAACCAATCATTCTCTACTTATCTTTGCACCAGTTGACCAACACATATTGCACGGTTTGCATTTAATGCATTAAACATGCATTCACTACTTCAATACCAACCAGCCCACCGCCAAAACTCACACTACATGCATCCCCAATTAAATATTTTCCACAACATATAATGTTCCCCACCATATATAAACTTCCCCTATTTTCCTATTTTACTTAAAGAAAAATGAAAAATTGACCTACTAGAACCAATAAAAAATGAGATAAATTGTAATTTTCCAGCACCAAAAATATGCGCTTAAATCTCGACTATAGGAAAAAGACAAAAATATTTTAAACAAAAAAATCTCATTGGACAAGCGGATAATTCAAAATCAAATGCATTGTGTAACGCCCTGCCTTGCAACCCTAGAGGAAGTTGCATTTAACTACTTAAACAAAATTATTTTTTATTTTTTTTAAATGTATAATTAATAAGCAAGTTCGCTTCCCAATGCAAACAACCTCTAAGGTTACGAGACAGAGGTTATATAGAACCTCAACACAAAACATGATTTAAACCATGTCATTTAATTACTAAATAAATTAAACACATACATTCCAATAAGATAATTACATAAAGCATAAAGCTAACTTTCCATTGCATTAATCCATTCATTACAATAAGATTACAACTCTCATTCCCTGAATGAGGTAAGTCCAATAACATAATGAGATTACAATTACAACTTCCACCTCGATAACAACTGAGGGGTAAAATAATACAAGATCAACTGAAAAATAAAAGCAAGAACTGAAACTGAAACCAACGAGCTCTCCAACTGGAAGTCTCGTCCACACGAACATGAAGAAAGGACCCAACGGATTTAGGTGCACGCCACCCAACCAAGTGGAACCCAAAGGCCCACCCCCCGTGCTAGGAGATAGTAACCAGGAATCCTAGTCAAGACCATCTACCTCTAGACATAGGTTAACATAAACTGAACCAAACTGAAACAACCAATCACATGGCACACAAGTACATCCCAAGGTACAACTCAAATACAACTCAGACACCATGCAAGTACAACATAGGTACAACTCTACAAGGTCACATTGCTTCCAGAAATAAAGCAAAACAAGTATGTTAAAAGAACCATACACATAATAATCAAATACCAGCCATGGTTACATCAGGTATGTTACGAAAACCATACCCACAACAAACAAGTATCAACTATGGTCACACAAAGTGCCATCAAACATCACATCATGAGTTACCCACACTGATCGTCAAGATGGTGGCCCTAACCAATCATTGGACCTCATACCTACTAAGGCAAAATCAAAAACCAATTGTTGTCCTAGACAAAGTGTCATCGCACATCTCATCATGAGTTACCCACAACGGGTCATCAGGAAGGTGACCCAAACCGACCCTTAGCCCTCACCACTTACTAATGCAGAATCAAATACCTTTTGTACAGTCAAGATAGATGACCTTGCCATCCCATGGCTTTCTCACTCATCCCAAGTCTAACCAAGCCCTTGTGCCTATGAGTGAGGCCCACTTAACTTGATTAATGAAAAGTTAGTCCTAAGCATCTAAGTATTGTTTTTAGTTATCACTTGATTAAACCACTTCTGAAGGTTACCCAGTCTTACCTCTTTCGGGCTCTGGCCCCTATGGAAGCCACTCTTCTACTTGACAACACACACACACCAACCAAAAATCAATGGTACCAAGGTGCAACAAACAAGATATCATGACCGCTCCATTCTCAGGAGGTGACAAAGATAAAACCATCTCCAAACACTGGAGGTAACAACAATAACAAAACTGCTCCTGACTGCTCCTGACAAGGAGGCACACATTACAAAATCAACTCCATACAAGGAGACACATATCCCATAATCCGCTCCTCAACCAAGGAGGTACAAACGTCCCCGTTTGCGGAAACCAAGTACTAACATAGACTCAAACCTCATGCACTATCCAAGAGAATTCATAACAGGTTGACATCACAAACGACAACCACGGAACTGAAAATCACATCTGGAAGACTTACGAATAACACACTCCTTTAGCCCATTTCCCAACAAAAGCAAGAAGAGAATAATCACTAAGGGCACATGAAACAGACTACCTTTGGATATTCTAAATCCATTCCTCATTAACATTCAGTAATCTATCGCATCGATAAAATTGAATTAAGAAATCATCTTTTCAGATAAGGGAGAAATTAACACTAATATTTAATTCCCTAATTTCTCTTAATAAAATAATCATTTTCAACTATAACATAGTACATCTCGCTTTAAATAAATAACTGATTGCCCTTGCAAATTAAATCATTATAAAGTAAATCAGTTAATTTCGTTATTAACACATTAATCTCAAATCAACGTTTATCCTTTTCAAACCTATTGTTTAAAATGAAAACAATAATTGACTATAGCCTCAATATTTTAAATTTTCCAATAATATTTAAATCAGGTTAATAATGGAACTTTTTGCTCATCAATTTAAATTTCACAATTAAATTTAAACTATGTATTCTCTAAATCAAATAATTTAACTCCTTCAATTAAATTTAATCATGCTAATAGAAAATCAATACTTTCCTAAGCATATAAATTTAATTTTAAATCAACCACTAAAAAAAAACAATTATATTAAGAACCAAAACATTATCTATCCAATACAATAATAAAATAAATATTAAAATATATATATTAAATATTATAATATAATAATAATAATATTATATATTATAATATTTAAAATAATATTTAATATTTAAAATATTATTTAAATTCTTTTTTTTTTTTATTCTTTAAGCTTAATTTTTTTTATTTTAAAAACTGCCCGCCTCGGGTCGCGCGCATGCCCTAATCCTTAGGGCGGCTAGCTTTTCCGTCAGTCGTGGATTTCCTTGTTACGGCCGCGAGTCTTTGTTTTACCAGGGGCGGCATTTAATGGAGGGCGGCGGTTTGAGGGCGGCCGACGGCGGTGACACACAGTCCGCCCTCGGTGGTGCTATGCTATGCATAGCCATCCACCCTCACGGGTGGCACGGCTGTGCCTAGCACAGCCAACCACCGGCGGTGGTGGTGGTTGCGCCAGCGTCACCGCAAGGAGGAAAGGGGACGGGTGGAAAAATGGAGGAGGTGGGGAGATGCTGCGGGGGGAGTCGCGCCCGCTCCCCCCACACACCTCCCATGGGGTGCGGTGGGGGTTGAGCCCCTAGCCCCCCAAAAACTTTATTTTTTTATATTTTTTTAATTTTATTTTATTTTTAAAAACACAGACCTACGGATTTTGAAATTTGTGCCTCTTCCCAAGGGCAAATTATTTTTAAAAGATTAAATTTACAACATAACCCTTCCTCACAAACAAAATTTAAATAAATATATGTGATATATATGAATACATTTAAATTGTTCCAATTTAAGATTTGCAACATAAATTGAACAAATAATTTTCAAAACCATTATTTGCAGCCAAGAACACAAATTTTTTCTTGAAGAGATATTTTTCTAAAGAAGGGGTTTTTTGCAACCAATTCAGAATTCAACATGGGTTATCTATTTGCAATCCACAACCAAGATTTAAATGATTTACAACAACACAAACAAACTTTTCAACCTTTCAAAAAAGAAATTTCTAATTGAAATGAACCTGATAATTCCTGAGTTTGAGGAGGTCCAGATGATGCTTAGCCTCCCACCTTGCTTCCAAATCCAACTCCACAAATTTTCACAACTCAAATCCAAAAATCCACAAAAATGAAGAATTCTTCCTCTCACTAATTCAAACTTTTCCAAAATTCCATGATCCAAAAATTGAGAAACAAAACTCAACATAAGGATGAAAACCTAAAAAAATTCAACAACCACCCTCATAAATTCTTCAAAACAGAAAATAAGATAAATATCTAATTTCTTTAATTTTTTTTTTAATTCAAACTTCTAATTTGACTTGTAATTCAATTTCCAATTTTGAATTCCAAATTTCACAATTTGACTTTCATGCATTTTCCTATTTTCAATTTCAACAAATAGCACATTAACTTCAACATAAATAAATTAAATCCTTTCAACATCATAAATTTAATTAATTAATAAATAGATTTAATCGATGATTAAATTATCTATTAATTAAATTAAATTAATAATAAATCAATTATATTTCAACATAATTCCAGATTGCATTACACCACAACCTAAATACACTAAGCCATTTAATTCCTTTCTCTAACTTGCAATTAAATAACAAAGAGAGGGAACGATAATCAAAACAACACAACCCGACAAACAACTAACGACATACAAGGACTAGGGTGACGACTTGGCACAAAAACCTAGCTACTATCTCCCAATCGAATACCTTTGGGTATTGAACACGCTCCAACCTGTAAAACCAGGTGGAGTCGATGTCCTGTACCTGTCAACCTGCAAATCAAGTAACAACATGTAGTATAAATAGCATAAAATACATGCCATGAAGAGGAAATCACGGGATTGTATGGCACTCACGAGCGAGTGATACGATACCGTCCCCTTCACCAATACACTGCAAATAACTGAAAATTCTAACATACTATTATAATCCAAAGCATAATCATCTTTAATTCAAATAACCATTATGCTAATCCAACGCATGGAGTAAAGATAACATCAGAATAACCAGAAACACATCAAGGCAACATACCCACACAAGGACACACAATCCAACCAGAAGGCAAAACGGAGGGGTGTTACACATCGATTGCAATACTGAACCTACCTATCGGTGGAAACTAATAATAATACTATGCATTGACGAGACTTCTTTTCAGAAAATCATTTTTAGTGTTAAACCATGTTTCATATACTAGTAATTTGTCAAGTATAATGATGCATAGTTTGATACTTAAATTCTCTTCTCAAAAAGAAGTCTCCTCAATGCTATGAGCTCCAATGTGACTACAAATTTCTACCCTGTAATATCTAAGTATTGTTGCTAGCCATATGCACAACAAGAAATTTTTCTAGTTATCAAGTGCCATAAACACACAACAAAGTCATTGATATCCACTGCACTTTTAGAGACTAAAAAACATGCAAGACCGCAACCAACAACCCAAAAATCCACAATCTCTTCAACAAATGTTAAACAAACAATAATAAGCATAAAAAAAATGTAGCACTCGCCTAAGATTTCATGAGTCATCTATTCATTCACTACATATGTACCCGCCAACCCTCCAACACACCTCACACCCACAATCCAAAAGACATTGCTCAAACTATCCAAATTCCCCTCTAACGCTTCTAATGATCAAGTATCAAAAACAAATAGATGACCCACTCACCAGTTGCACACCGTTCATTCAACTCCTCCCTCGTTCAAGCACCAAGCGTCACAAATAGCAACTCATGGCCAAAAACACCCAAGATTTTCAATAAACAGTAAACAAACAAAAAGCAAAAAAAACACTTGCTTCATATTTCATGGATTAACTATGCATTGTTTGCTTGCGTACACACGAACTATCCAACACATATTGTGAAGTCTGCATTTCATGCATTAAACATGCATCCACTGCAATAGCTAATTAGACATGTTTACCTTTTGAAGGTAAACATGATGACTTGCTCATGCCTTTATCCATGTGCAATGTGTACATGTTGTACAGATTACTGTCACTATGCCTCAAAGATAACTTACATTGTTATTAATAGTTGCCTAGCCTAAGTGGAAATTCTTATGCATAGTCGCGTAGTTTTTTTTTACTATTAATATTATGAAGCACCTTAAAGATGCTTTGAGAAACAAAATATTTTGAGAGTATTGGTATCAAGCAATCCCAATACATGTGTTGCTAGATGCATCAAAAAAATAGTATGTTGTTTCTACATAAAGTGACATCGTTTTATATCTTTGAGAAAGGAATTGTTCATTGTGCAAGCATAGAATGCATTAACTATGCATTGATTGCTTTAATGGGCATTGGCCTACCAACAAAACTTGTAGAATTTGGATCTAATAATCAACAGGTATTTATAACAAAAAAATTGTGTCGATCAATTTGGCCTATTTTCTCAAAGGAAAATGAATAATAGGCCTACTTGAAAAAATAGGAAAAGATATAAATAATAATTTTCAATCAAAAGAAATATGTTCTCAAGCACTATATTTAACAAGTATCATAAGCACACAACCAACCCACTCATGAGCAGTGCACTTTTAGAAAATAACAAACATGGAAGAGCGCAATGAAGAACTTGAAACAGAGAAGCCTTTGAACAAACAATTGTTAAACAAGAATAGGCATAAATAAAATCTAGCACTCGCTTCACATTTCATAAATCAACTATGCATTCATTGTCTGTGCACCTATCAGTTCTCCAACATATGTCGCATAATTTTATTTCCAAGCTTTTCCATTAGACTAATAGTTATTCAAGCAATAAATAGATGGTTTAGGCTTTTAATGCACTCACAATCAATAATACCTTGCTCAAATCATTCAGCTTTCTTTGTAAGAGTGAGCAACACTTCTAGTTATCAAGTATCAGAAACAAAAAGACAAGCCAATTACCAATACCACATTGTTCATATAGCCCTTCCCTCATTCGAGGATTGCATCAAGTATCAAACACCAAAGACAAAATACCAAAGCTAAAAACATAGAAGGTTATGAACAAACAATAAACAAACGGTAGCAAGCATAAATGAGCATTTACTGCTTCCATACGGAAGAGTTGGCCAACACATCTTGAACATTTTTCATTTAATGCATTAAACATGTATTCAATATTTCAGGATTGAATGTTTTGCACTATATATAATGTCCCCCTATTTTCCTAATTTACTTAAACTAAAATGAAAATTAAGCGTACTCCAACCAATAGAAGAAAAGATAAAACATAATTTTCAAACATCAAAAATTTGTCCTTAAATCCCAATTGTGGAAAAAACACATAAATTTTTTGAACAATATAATTTAATTTTCCAACCAATTATTCCAAAATCAAATACAACAATTTCCATATTAATATGCTTGTGAACAAAAAAAAGTTCCATGTTTATGAATTGCATGTAATTCCATTCACTATGCTCATCTGTCTATTCGACAAGATAGATTCTTGAACCAAGCTTCTCCCTTATTGTTCACAATTCTTCCAAGGCACAATATTTAGGCATAGTGGAAGACTTTAAATTCATTGTAAACAAAAGGGAAAAATGATACAAGAATCTGACCTTTCAGTTGTTTGTTCAATAACCAAGTATACATTTAGCCATATAGATCTTTTCTCCTGTCTCCATTCGCAACCAATGGTACCTATTAGAAAGATATATTAGAAAAATGAACATAGTTAATGATATATAATATTTTATTCATAAACATGAAACACACAAACACATGATAAAATTTACAAACAAAAAAAATCAAATGCGATAAATTTTTCCAAGTATTCAAAAATTAAATCAATAATTTGTCAACTTTTCTAACAATGTAGGAAGCATTCAAGTAATAAACATATGGTTAATACATTCAATGCTTCCATGATGAACATTCTCTATGTACCAACAAGAGAAACATACAATATTTTCAAGAAATAGTAAACAAATGAGAATAAGCAAGAAAAAGCCCAAGCACATGCCTGGCATTTCATGAATTAACTATGTATTCACTGCTTGTGTACCCACTAGGCCTTCAATTAATTTTGTATGTATAAATATACTTGATTTGTTGAATATGTGTAAGAATTATGCCAAGTGTTTGAAACTATCCAATCTATGCCAATAAGCAAATGAATGTTGCAATCGTTTGATTGCACTAATAATGTAGCCAGAGATATGCATAAGTGCAACCATGCAATATACAATTCATATGCACTACTTCAAATAGCGTATTAGTGAGATTTTCTTACAATAAAATGAAAGCAAATATACCTATATTATACATTCTAGTGAACGTACAATGCAAAACATTGCACATGGACTCCATACCACATGCCTGTAACTATGCATAACTCTCATTGCAAAAGTAACTTGCTTTTGGCCATAAAATAGTTTCATGTTTATGAATTATATACCATGTCATTGACTATACTGATTTTTTTGTGTTTCACAAGTCTATGAGCCTCTTGAACACTGAAGGATCTACAAAGTTAGTATCTCAATAGCTTAGTTTTTTGTGCTCGAAAATTACAATTTATTTCTTTTTCTATTACTTTCAATAGGTCAATTTTTCATTTTCCTTTGAGTAAATCAAGAAAACAAGGTGACATTATATATCATGGAAAATATTTAATTGGGGGATGCATATAGTGAGAGCTTCCACAGTGGACTGATGTGTACTAAAACAGTGAATACATGTCTAATGCACTAAATGAAAACTTTGTGATATTTGTTGGACAACTCAAGCATATGCAAGCAGAGAATCCATAGTTAATTCATGAAATATGAGCCAAGTGGTTATTTCTCCTTATTGTTTTCTTATTTTTTGTTGAGAAGCTTTCGTGTCTTTGGATGTGGGTTGTTTTCTACAACATTTGTTATTTTGTACAACACTTGAACGAGGGAGAAGCTGAAGGAATGATGTGCAACTTTTGAGTGGGCCATTTTTTCTTTTATATACTTGGACAGTAGAAGTGTTAGAGGTGAAACTGGAAATTTTAAGAAAATTGGATGGTTTTTGTTTCTTGTAGATCTTGATTGCGCTTCTGCATGTTCATTATTCTTTAAAAGTGCAGTGGTCGTCAGTGGCTTGTCCAAATGTTTATGATATTTGATAACTAGAGTTATTGCTTGTTGTTACAAGGGATAATGAGCTAACTGAGTACACTAAATTACATATGCTTTGTGGAAGGTCTTGTAATGAATTCATTGTAATCAAAGAGAAACAATGATACAAGAATATGATCTTCCACTTCCTTGTTCAACAATTAACTATATTTATAGCTAAATATATTTTTTCATCCCTCCAGGGTTGCACAAAACCATGTTGCTTTTGCAACCAAGAATATGAATAATTACAATCATCGGATATGCAATTCATTGCTTAAGTATGAGATTGTTTTGTATTAAATATTTTTGTCTTTTTCCTATAGTCGGGATTTAAGCACATATTTTTTGTGCTGGAAAATTACGGTTTATCTCTTTTTCCAATGGTTTGAGTAGGTCAATTTTTCATTTTTTCTTAAGTAAAATAGGAAAATAGGGGAACATTGTATATTACCGATAACATTATATATTGTTACAAACATTTAAACAAGGGATGCATATAGTGCAAGTTTTAGTGGCAGGTTGGTCGGTGCTCAATCAGTCAATGCATGTTTAATGCATTAAATGCAAACCTCATGATATGTGTTGCATGACCAGTGTAAAGATAAGCAAAGAATGCTTGGTTAATTTTCATGCAAAAAAAATAGACAAGCATGGTAAATTTTCCCAAGAATTTCCCATTAGCCCTTGTAACAACAACCAAGCATCATAAACACATAAACAAGCCACTCACCAATAGTACACTATGACAGAATAAAAAACATAAAAGAACAGATACTTGTAGTTATCAAGTGTCAAAAACACACAACCAATCCATTCACCACCAATGCACCTTTGCAATACAACAAACATGAAAAAGCGCAACCAATAGCTAAAAAACCCACAAGATTTTCAACAAACAATAAACAAACAAGAATAAACACAAACAAAACCCAACAACTGCCTAAGATTTCATAAATTAACTACGCATTCACTACACATATCCCCACATGGAAAAATACAACAAAGAGCTGCAAAAGCCACAATCTTTCCAACAAACGATAATAAAATGGGAATAAGCACAAACAAAATCTAGCACTCCCTGAAGAATTCATGAACTAGTTATGCGTTCACTGCATGTGAACCCACAACATTTCCAAAAATATATAATGTCGTAGTCACTCAATTTACTTAAACAAAATTGAATAGTAGGCATAGTAGCATTGAATTCAATAGTTATACATTGATAGAGAAGGGTTCCATATCCAACACATACTATACAATTGCAAAGTTGACCTACTCCAACATGTAGTGAACATATAGTTAATTCATGAAATTTTAGGCGAGTGTTGAGTTTGGTTTTTTCTTATTTTCGTTTGACCCATGAAATCTTAGGGATGGGTTTTTTTTTGCATGTTCTTGTTTATATATTGTTTGTTGGAAAGCTTTTCAATACTTTAGCCTTTTGCATCTTTGTTATTTTGTAAAAGTCGACTGCAGGTGAATGGATTGGTTGTGTCTCTATGATAGTTGACAACTACAATTATTCCTTGTTATATTGCTTGTTCTCATTAAATCTCGACTATAGGGAAAAGGCCAAAATATTTTAAACAATACAATTTCACTGGCAAAGTGACTATTTGAAGAGCAAGTGAAATCAATGAAATATTAAACCTGCCATTCAACAAGACCCAATAAAAGCACAAATGTTTATATTATACAATTCAATACACTACCAAGGGTACTGTATCATTCATTTTTGTAAAATTATATAAACAAATTAGGAACCCATTATATTTTTTTCAAATAGTCAAACATTGCATGCAAATTATGCCACCCTTAGCCACAAGGTAGTGGCTATAGAAGCATTCAATGCACGTTGAATGCACTAAGTGATATAACTATTAGATCACAAACAATAGTATATTAAATGCAAATTCTACAACATAACTTTTCCCAAACATTTAGACACTAAATAGAAATCCTGCAAACTTAGCCAATAAGCTGACAACTACTTTTGTGTCGCTACAACTAGATATATTATTCATTTTTATAAGACCCAATTGTACAACTAGGTACAGTAGATAAAAGGACATAAAACACATTAAGCCAACAAGCAGGGTACAATTGCAATAGACTCATTTTCAATTAAGTGATAATAAATATTTATTTTGTCTCTCTATTTCTTCATGTAAGCATATTATTTTTCCCTATTAAAAATGAAACACAAAATAATATGTATAGTAGCAATGTATTATTGATGAATGGATAATCTATTTGTTTGTCATACTTGATAACTAGATGTATTGCTCATTGTTACAAAGAAAACTTAGCAGAAATAAAACCCCAACACTCGCCTAAGATTCCATGAATTAGTACCCACCATCTCTACAACACACCTCGCACAATTTGCATCCAATGGAATAAGCATGTATTGACTACTTCATGATCAAATATTTCCCATAATAATTAATGTCCCCTTTTTTGCCAATTTAGTTAAACAAAAATGAATAAACTGTAATTTTCAAGCCCAAAAAATATCTACTTAAATCTTGACTATATGAGAAAGGAAAAAATATTTTAAACAACACAATTTCATTGGCCAAGCGACTAATTAGAAAGCAAATGCAACAGATGCAATAGTAAACTTGCCTATCAGTAGGAACCAATAATAGACCCACTCCAACCATCTATGGAAAAAACACAAAAAATGCTTGAAACAATACAATTTGATTCACCATGAAAATTTTAAGAAAAAAAAGTGATTACTTCAAAAGAAAATTCAACAAATGCAATTGTAAACCCGCCTACCAATAGAAACTAACAATTGCAATAGCGACTTGCCTCTCAACAAAAAAAAGTTGTGTGCTTATGAATTACATGACATGCCATTCACTATGCACATTTTTCTATTCACTAAGTCAAATTCTTGAACCAAGCTTCTCCTTTATTGTCTGCAACTCTTCCAAAGCATAAATTTTATGCACATTGAAAGACTTAAAATTCATTGGAAACAAAGGGGAAGAACGTTACAAGAATCTGACCTTCGAGTTCCTTCTTCAACAACCAAGTATATTTGTGCTCATATAGATGTTGCCTCCAACTCCAATTGCAAATAATGGTTCTTGTTACAGGGACAAATTAGACAAATGAACATAGTCCATGACATATAATACACTATTCATAAACATGAACCACAAAAAGATCAATAAAATTTGTAAAAGAATAGACCAAGAAGATAATTTTTTGTGAGCATTCCCATTTAGCCATTGTAACAGCAACCAAGTATCATAAACACAGCAACAAGGCACTCATCAGTGGTGCACTGCCACAAAATAACAAACATGCAAAACCAGAACCAAAAGATAGAAACACACAAGCTTTTAAACAAACAACAATAAGCACAAATAAAACCTAGTACTCACATCAGATTTCATGAATTAACTATGCACTCATTGCTTTTGTACTCACCACACCTTGCACACTTTGCTTTCCAAGCCTTGTTGATACACTGCTACCCACACAAGCAATAAACACATAATTAATGCATTCACTCGCCCGATATCCCTTGTCATGCATATGCAATCCACTGTACCCATTTGCACTGTTACACCTTGTAACAACAAGCAATAATTCTAGTCATCAAGTGTTAAAAACACATAGCCAAGACATTCACCACCAATGCAGTTTTGCAGAATAACGAACATGCAAAAGCGCACCCAATAGCTAAAAATCCCACAAGATTTTCAACAAACCATAAATAAACAAGAATAAACATAAAGAAAACCCAACATTTTCCTAAGATTTCATGAATTAGCCATGCATTCATTGCACATATACCCACATGCAAAAATGCTACGAAGAGCTACAAAACCCATAATCTTTCCAACAAATAATAATAAAACGAGAATAAGCAGAAACAAAATCCAACACTCGCCCAAGATTTCATGAACTAGTTATCCATTCAATGCATCTACACCCACGGACTTATCAAGTATCACAAATACATAGCCCAACCATTCACCAGCAGTGCACTTTTACAGAATAATGAACATAGCTAAAACCCCACAAGATTTTCAACAAACAACACAAACGACAATAAGCACAAACAAAACCCAACACTCGCCTAAGAATTCATATATTAACTATGCATTTGCTACACATGTACCCACATGCAAAAATGAAATGAAGAGCTTAAATACCCACAAGCTTTCCAACAAACGATAGTCAAACAAGAATAAGCACAAGCAAAATCCAGAACCCAACTAACATTTCGTGAATTAGCTATGTGTTCACTGCATGTGCACCTACATTACACAAGACATTGCCAAAAGCGTTCAATTTTCCCTCTAACACTTCTAGTTATTAAATATCAAAAATAAACAGACACACCACTCACTAGTTGCAGACCGTTATCACTGCATAGAATGAAAAACATCGAACACAGCAACCCACAACCACAAACACGCAAGATTCTTAACAAACAATAAACAAACAACATGCAAATTAACCAACCATTCTCTGCTTATCTTTGCACCAGTTGTCCAACACATATCGTGAGGTTTGCATTTAATGCATTAAACATGCATTTACTGCTTTAGTATCAACAAGCCCATTGCCGAAACTCGCACTACATGCATCCCCGATTAAATATTTGCCACAATATATAATGTTCCCTACCATATGTAAAGTTCCCCTATTTTCCTATTTTACTTAAAACAAAATGAAAAATTGACCTACTCAAACCAATAAAAAAATAGATAAACTGTAATTTTTCAGCACAAAAAATATGCACTTAAATCACGGCTATAGGGAAAATCCAAAAATATTTTAAATAAAACAATCTCATTGACCAAGCACCTAATTCAAAAGTAAATGCATCGATTGCAATAGTAAACCTGCCTATCAGTAGGAACTAATAATGTGACATGGTTGAAATAATTTTTGAGATATGTATGTATAAGTGGTGTTTTCTAAGTATTATGTTATTTGGATTATTATGCTTGTTTAAAGGTAGATAATAATATATATTTTTAAATTAAGTAAAGACTTTGGGTCCCCACCCAACAATATGTAGCATTAATATTACTTTTTAATTATTTATTTTAAAAATTTTCAAATCTTAAAAAGCTAAAATGAAGTTGACAAAATAATTATTATAAAGTCTATTATATATTATTTTAGTTGTGGTCATTATAACTAATTTATATTTGGGAGGAAGACTATTTAAGAGACTTTATGATAAATAAAAAAATGGAGAAAATACATAGATATTATTTTCAAACTTATTATTTTATTCTGACATATTTCTTGATGGTTGATTATTGTTTTAGAATTTTTAGGTTATCCAATTTTAATTTGATCATTTTGATTATCTAAATAAACATTTGAATGATTACAAATATTCTTGCATATCTTGAGCTTATTTGAATATGTACTTATTATCTACTATTGAATACTTCAAGCATATGTGTTTGACAATTTGTCAAAGGATTATAATACTCCTAAAATGCTAATAAATGATTCAAATTTTAGAATTTTTTTGTGTTGTAAATATTTTAATTATTTTTATATTTTTTTTAAACCATTTTCTCAATTAAATCCATGAAAAGGATTTGTTGGTCTCAAGACTTGTATAGTGTGTGCAATTTGTATCCTATATCATTATTTCATTTTAAATATTCTTGCATACATACATTTGTCTAGGAAATATTTTATATGAAAATTATTCGTACTTGACTTAAATAATATTCAGATGATAAGTGCTTATTTTTAAAGTGAGAGTACATGATATGTTAATTTTTCTCCTTTTATAATTGATTCTCGTGTATTCATTACAATCAAAATGAATTATCATTAACAAATGATTGGTGCATTGCAATGATCATAATGTAGTTTTAATAATTTTATGCTTTGATTTCAAAAGACGTGATCCTAACTATAGATTATTTCCTTTTTAAGTTGATCATATTATAGATTTATATGTTTCACTTTTATTTCCTTTTTAAGTTGATCATATTATAGATTTATATGTTTCACTTTTTTTAACTTGTAAGAGAGTTTCTCACTTTAATAGGTCATATTTTTCCAAATTGATGATAGTGTAGCTTATAATTTCTTTTAATTTTTGGATAGTTTTTTTTTTCCATTTCTTGCAGATGAATTAATGTTTTCCTAGAATATATTAGGTTTTCTTCTTTGATTTGCATGTTACTAGATAACCTTGTTATGAATTTCCCTTTTATGTTTGAGTCTAATCTTGGGTACTCACAATTAAATTAGTTATATTTCGCTTTCACTTTAGTGATGGGAAAAAGAGTTGATTGGTTGTCTTAATTTTTTAAGCAACAACATGCAAGTTGACCCTAGGAGAAATGAGTGTCCTTTGTTCTCCTAAGAGGCATATTTAAAAAATGCATCTTTGTCTTATTACTCACTCTTTCATTCAAGTGAGATTCTCAATTCTAGTGTTTTTTGATGTCTTCAAGCATTATCAATATATTTATTTGTTGATATTTGGATTATGTTTTTATTTCTTGCTTTGAGTAGGTGCTTGTAGATATAATGATAATTTTTTGGTGATTATAATAGATAAGCAAATAGGAAAACTCTACCTTATCTAAACTACAAGTAATTATTAAGTGTTAATCTGCAATCCCTAGATCGATACAAAACTCTTTATTTTAAACCTCTTGCATCTAATGATAGACTAATATAATTTATTTATTAAACATGCTAACCTTATCCATATAGTCATTTTATTTGAGACTTTAATCAACTCTAATTTCGACTCAAAGTTGATTTCCAAAAATAGAGAGGAATTCTTATGTGTAAGGAAAAGCACAATGAACACCTAATCCCCAACCTCAAAAAATGAAACTTGCTCCTTTGAATTTCCACAAAAAGTACTCTAAAATAGATGCCCTAAAATGCACTACATCTATATTACCAAATATCTTTAGACCTAGGATACATTTCACCACATTAAGAGATTTGTTATTTAGACGGTGAAAATTTTCATAGATTATAAATTATTAACCCCTCATAAAAATGGCCCCAATATTTTCTTGAATCATGTCACCTATGAGAAAAATAAAATATGTAGATGCAATGCTCACTATACCAACATGTTGTAGCACTTGTAGAGATAAAAACTGAGCTAGAATATTATAGTGAAACACAAGGAAAGAAGACGCATGTGATGCCTTGACCTAATTTTTCAAGAAACTTTAGAGGCGAGAATACAAAGAAGACATCTCCATGTGAAAAATAAATTGGCCGTATCAAAAACAAAATTAAATATTGAACAATGAGGGGCTTAACATCATAAATATGGCAACTTCCACACACATACTCTATATAGGATTATTAAAAAATAAGAGTGATGGCACATGCCCCAAAAAACTAGCATAAAAATGAATTACAAACCTAAAGCTAAACGCATGGAAGAGAGTTGCTAATTAGATGATTATCTCAGTCATCCCAAGTGTCAACATTAAGATTGGGGATTGACCAATATCTAGATTGGCTAAAAGGTCAATAATCATTTGGCATTCTTAGAAATAATGGGTAAAATATATATATTGAAATATTTGAAAAGAGCCAAATCTTCCTCTATCAAACTCTTTTTTTTCCAACTTTAACATTCCATACTTACTATTGAATAAATATAACAAAATAGTTTTTAATTATAAGATTTTTGCATTTCATATTAGATTCTAGAGAGATATTTGATTAGCATTGTCCATTATGTTCCATTATTGCTCTTGGATATCAAAAAGAAGGTTCTACCTTTCAATAAAAGATCATTTGAATCTCACATAACCACTCCAACCCTTGTTGATCCTAGATTTCGTTTAAAAGTACCATCAAAATTATTTATAAAAATGTTAAGGAGGTTCCAACCAAATACTTGAATTCTACCTACTTACTTATCAATCACCCTATTAACAAGGATTTTGATCTATACATTTAAAATACCAATTAATTTACAAAATATCATAATAAAGATAAATATATTTGTAAAGAAAAATAATATTTCCTTATAATCTAATAAAATGCATACAAATAAGGACAAACAATATAGACCAATTAATTATAGATATGAGTACTAATATTATGATAATTTGCAACATTTGTAAGAAATAAAAGTAAAAATAATGATATTTAGCTTTATAACCAATGAGTGCACTAAATTTTATATGAATATAAAATTTATATGCTTTAGGATCAAGAACATTAAGCAATAGTCTAGTGATCACCTCACAATCAAAAAAATTACTAGCCATATGCAAGGATGAGATTAGGGATTGAGAATGAATCTGCGATTGTGGATCTATTTTATGCCTATAGAAATGCATTGTAAAGTACAAAATTATTTTCTTTGCTTCACCTAATTTTATATAATAAAAAATTGACTTATACATAATTGTTCTTATTGATTAGATGATCAAGCAATTCACTATTGTTTGAATGGAAAACATTGATAAATTGATGATAAATTAGGTTGACTACCTCATTCACATGGTGGGAGTATGTGAATAGTGATTTCTCTAAATGATTTTCAATTGAACCTCTAAACATATTGATCCATCTGAGATATGAACGAAGTTTACAATTTGAATTTCTTCCAAGTGATTGTTCTCTCATTGAATATCCTCAAGGATGGCCACTTTTCCTTGAATAATAGTGGCTAAAGTAGGTGAGGTTTCCTTGAACTCTCCTTGTATTTCTTCTACTAAATATTATTAACAACCTAAGACACATGAACCTGAAATATTCTAGATGTGGCCTACAAAATGGATACTAAAATTTTAAAGTCCTTTATATGTGTTTGGTTTAACATTTTGAATTATTCTTGGTTATGACTAGAATGAATTATTTCTAGTTTGAAGTTGATGTTTTGACATATGTTGTGTAATTTTTAAATGTTGATTGTTTATAAAAAATTTAATTGATGTTTAAATGCTAATATTTTTATTGTTTTGATAGATTTTTTATGTTTTTGATGTTTTGAATAATTTTTCATGTTAACTAAAAGAAATTAATTTAATGTTTTTTTTAAATATTTTTTGCAAATTAGATTAACCAATACATATATGCCAAAATTAAATAAACATTTTTTTTTCTCTTTTAATTAAATGCAATGATTAACAATTGAGATTTAATCAAAATAAGTGCTTTGAAATGACAAAAATAAATATATATTTAGGAAAACTTTTTCTTTATAAAATCAACAATATAATCAACAAGAAAAATAGTATTTAAATAAGAAATAAAAATGAATTAATATCTTTTGCAATTTCCTTTCTTTTCCTTCTCCAAACAAATGCAATGTAAATAAAGCTAATATTTTTGTTCTTTTTCATACAAATTTTAGGAAGCATTAATAAGAAGAAAATAGGAAAATAATGGTGAATTAGTTTTTTTAAGTTGACAAGGAAAACAACAAATGATAAATGTTTTAAACCCCTTTTATTTATGATTGTTTGCATTTTGGACACCTATATATTGGTAGTATAAATCTAAAACAACTTCCTTTTTTTAATTTGAAACCAAGAAATTATTTTCTAAGCTTAAAAATTAAAAAAAATCAAAACCTTTGCAACAAAGAATTTAGCATATGTTTATAAGTAATGGTATTGAAAATATTCATTGACCAAAATCTATAACCTTTGGAATGAACTTATAGCTATAATGAAATATAATCTAATTTATTGTACAAATTAATGTTTCAATGCCTCTTTCAATAAGCACAATAAATATAACTAATCTAAAACTAAAACAAATCTATGCAAAATTTTGTACTTGAGATAAAGTATATACAAAGCATGGAGCAAATTTGAAGCTAATTGTGTCCTTAAGATTTCAATTATTCAGTATCATTCCCCTTATTTAGCTTTGTAACCTCCTCTTCCAATGGTGAAAATAGAAAGTATTGCTAGCTAGACTCAAAGCTGTAATTATTTGCAATGGTTGTATAAGGATTGGTAATTAAGAGCTTAAATATTTAGTTTGTTTAATAATTCACTTGGATGTTAGAGCTTTTCTCAAAACAAATTCAGACCCCTAATACTTAATGAAAATATGTATCTATAGGAAAGCAAAATTAGGCTTAGGTATTGTGATAGAAACAAATAAATTCATATAGAAATTGACTTAAGAAAACCACCAATTTTGAGTTAAAACATAAAAAATAAGCAAACAATCTCTCATGCAAAGACTTGTGCATCGAACGCAAAAATAATAATTTTTCCCTTTTGGTATCATTTCATTTACTAGAGCAACCTAATGACTAAAAGGAAAAACTCATTATTTTTGTTTGAAAAAATGATTTTGATTGGAAAGAGGCAACAAACACTTTGTGGTAGCTCTAGTTTTTTGAAATTTCTCCCGCTCATTGGTGTTTTGAATTTATGTGTGCATGGTGGACTCTGTCTTGGGGGTATCTAATGGCCCCCCTCTGCAGCCTCCTGATCTATTCTCCCCTCATTTGGGGAAGTGTCTGGTGGGTACCCCCTCTATGGGATCTGCGCTTTCACCTTCGAGCGTTTTGAAGGATTTGGCTTCTTCGGGCGGTTCTTCTGTGTTGACGGTTGAGATTCCTCTAACTATCGGTTGGAAGGATGTTCTGACTAGTGGGAAACAAGTCTCCTCCTTGTTTTCGGCTCCACCTAAGTTTGTTTCGATCGTTGGTACTGTATTTGACATGCCTAATTCAATCAGTGACATGATCCTATCCTCCATGGAGAATGTTGTGGTGGGGAGATTCCTCTCTTATCGTCCTACGGTGGATATGGTTAGGAAATGGGTTGATGTGAAGTGGCGGCTCAAGGGTAGTGTGGAGATTCGCACGATGGTTGGCGGTCTCTTCCTTTTTAGATTTGTTGCAGCTGAGGACTTGGTGGCCACTTTGTCGTCTGGCCCATGGGTTTATGGGAAGCACAACCTGGCAATGTGTAAGTGGAAACCTAGTTTTGACCCCACTATTGACCTTAACATGTTGGATTCTATTTGAGTTAGGTTGTCGAGCTTACCTCTTGAGTTTTGGGATGATGCCATCTTCAAGGCTATTGGTGATTCATTGGTCATTTTGTTACCACGGATGTTGTCACTAAATTGAAATCAAGGTTAGTCTTTGCTCGATTCTGTGTCAATATTTGCGTTGATAAAATTCTACCAGACTCTATCAAGTTGTGTTCTAAGTTGGGTAGTTGGATTCAACCTGTTTGTTACGAAAACACTATGGTATTTTGTCAAAGGTGTGCCAAAGTTGGGCATCTTATTTCTGACTACAAATATTTGGTCAGTCGGGAGACTAAGGATGTGTTAAATCCCATGAATTCGGTTGAGGATATCTCGAGGCCTTTGGGTGTCTCTAAAATTGTCCCCCCAGATCTTGTTCGGCCACCTATGATTTCTCCTCAGCCATCCTCCCCTATTAGTCCTCACCCTGGTTCGAACCCTTGTGTCTCTTCGGTGTTGGAAGCCATACCCCGGGAGGTCTCTTTGTCTCAAGATCCTGGATCCTCAGTTGTCGATACCTTGCTTATGGGGGCTTATGTTGGGATCTTTGGTCCTGGCTCATCAGTTGTTGATCCTTTGTCCTTGACTGTCGCTCAGGGGACCTGTGGGGCTTTGGTAGAAGATGGTGAAATTTGGGAGGAAGAGAGTTTTGGCATGATTGAAGAGTCTACTGAAAGTTTAGGGAGCTTAAAGCTGGAGAAAGTAGAGGATGAAGGGATATGGATTATGCCTATGAAGAAGGGTAGGAAGAAGAAGTCAGATGTTGGAGGGGATTCCAAACCTGGGAGACCCTCTCAGAGATCCACCAAAATGCAAGAAACGACAAATGAGATTGCCCTGGGAAAGCAGAGGACATTGGATGTGCCCTAAAAAAAGGTCAAAAATAAGGATTATGTCTTGGAATGTTCATGGGCTTAATATCTCACACAAGCAACGTGCCCTAAAGAACTATATAGTGGAGCATAAGATTGATGTTTGTCTTCTTCAAGAAATTAAGATGTTGATGGTTAATTTTGACAAAGTTGCTAGCTTTTTATGGCCTAATGCTTCCTATGTCCATAGTGATGTTGAGGGAGCTTCGGGAGGATTGGTCGTGCTTTGGAATCCTTCCTATATGCAGGGTTCTGAATTATTTCATTGTAAAAATAGCATTCGGGTTTCGTTCTCCTTTTTTGGAGTAGAATGGTCTATAGTTAATATATATGCTCCTAATCAAAGGAACTCGAGGAATATTCTATGGAATAACATGGTGGCTAAGATTAATATGATTAACGGAGGTCGTTGGCTTGTTGCTAGAGATTTCAACTCTCCCTTGTTTTCATCTGAGAAAAGTGGGGGCATGTTGGATTACACTAACAGCATGTCGGATCTGGCTAATTTTCGGTATTCTTCGGGGTTAATTGATATTGAGCTTCCGGGCCAGAATTTCACCTAGTCTAATAGAAGGGCTGGTGGCGATCTAATTCAGGTTCGGCTTGACTGCTTCCTCTGCTCTCCTCATTGGACTAATGCCTTAGATGCCAACTTGGTAACTTTTCCTAGGACAGTATCGAACCATAATCCTCTACTATTGACCACTAATATTCGTCCTTCTAGTGGTCCCTATCCTTTTCGATTTGAACTAATGTAGAACTCTCACCTCGATTTCAAAAAGAAAATTGTTGAATGGTGGAATATTCTTGTCCAAGGTTCCCCTATGTTTAGGCTCTGCTTTAAACCTAAACATATTAAACTGATGGTTAAAGGTTGGAACAGGAATGTGTTTGGAGATGTTTTTCAAAGGAAAAAATAGCTAGAGGGGAAGTTGAGGACCTTGTAGAAGAATATGGATGAGGGAGATGACAGTCAGTGGACTAACATTCAAGAAAAGGATGCCAGAATGGAATGGGAATGGGTCTTAAAAAATGAAGAGGTCTTCTGGAAGCAAAAATCTAGGGTCCAATGGCTGAAGGAAGGAGATAGGAACACGTCCTTTTTCCATGTTTCTACCATCAAACACCAGAAAATGAATCAAATTTCTAAATTGATAAGTGCCTCTAGGGAGGTGATATCTAATCAAGCTCAAATTGGGTCCTATACGGTTAATTATTTCAAGGAGGCTTTTTCGGCCCCTACAGGGGTGCCCAGCATGGCTCTGGATTGTAAGATACTCTAGCATCTCCCTGCTTCCATCTCTCTAGAAGATAATTTGGGAATTCTTAGGATTGTTTCCACGGAAGAGGTTCGGTTGGATACTTTTAGCATGAGGGCCTTCAAAGCTCCAGGACCTGATGGGTTTCCTCCTGCGTTCTTTCAAATTTTTTGGGATATTGTGGGCTGGGACCTTGTGCTTACGGCTAGGGACTTCTTCAAATCTGGTAGGATCCTTAAACAAATGAACCACACTTTCATTGCCCTTATACCCAAGATTAGTGAGCCTCTTTCAATGGTTGACTTCCAACCTATTAGTCTTTGTAACACTTTTTATAAGATCATTTCCAAGATCCTTGTTAACCAAATCAAACCTCTTCCGAATAAAATTATTAGTCACTCAAAAGGGGTTTCTCCCAGGGCGACACATTCTTGATGCTTCTTTGACTACCCATGAACTGCTCCTCTATGGATAGATGTAATAATGCGAGGATGGCACTTAAGCTTGACATTTCCAAAGCTTATGATAAGGTTCTATGGGAATTCATTCTGAAGGTCCTGGCTAAGTTTGGCTTTAATAGCTCTATCATTAAGCTCATTATGGAGTGTGTTAGTACTGTTAAGTTCTTGGTTATGGTTAATGGATCCCCCTATGGATTCTTCTCTACTATTAGAGGGCTCAGACAGGGAGACCCTCTCTCCCCCTATCTCTTTATTATGATTGTTGATGTGCTTAGCAAGAACTTCACGAGTCTGCTGTCAGAGGGCTCCATATCTAATTTTAGAGCGCTACCTCTCTTAATCCGATTGTGTTGCAACAATTTTTTGATGACACCTTTCTATTTGGGAAGGCCTTTGTTGTGGAAGCTATGAAATGGAAAGCTTGCCTTAACAGCTATGCCTCTTGCTCTAGTCAAAGCATCAACTACAATAAGAGCAAAATTTACTTCTTTAATTGCTTGCCAAATTTGGAAAATAGGGTGATTGTGATCCTGGGATGTGTTGGTGATTCTCTCCCATCGGTATATCTTGGGCTCCCACTCACGGTTAAGGAGGTTCCCCTAGAGTTCTGGAATTCTATCCTGGAGAGGATTCAAAGGAATTTGACTGGGTGGAAGGGCTCTTTGCTTAGTCATGCTGGAAAACTCCAACTTCTTACCGTGGCTATACAAGGTATCCCCACCTACTTCATAGCTATTTTTAAGATGCCTAAGTATATTGCCTATAAGTTTGAAAGAATTCAAAGGAATTTCCTTTGGTCTAATACTGAGGAAAAAAAGAAAATTGCTTTGGTTAAATGGGAAATGGTTTGTCAGGCTAAAAATTGTAATGGGCTTGGAATAAGGAAGAATGTCATCTCTAGCAGTGTGTTGATGGCCAAGGTTGGGTGGGACTAGTTAAGGAACACCAAGGACTGGTGCAAAATTTTGAATGCTAAGTACCTCCAGAACAGGCCTTTGATTGATTGTCTTTCGGAACCTCATCCCCAAGGTTGTGT